>JAPSGF010000032.1:1627099-1824745 GCA_035772895.1 Perdix hodgsoniae
AATATATATCTGTTGTATACACCATTTCCAGACACATCACAAGGCAGCAGGAAGAGGAGGGTGGATATGAATTTACAGAGATAACCAGTTCTCCGAGAAAGAGCAAATATGTAAATATAGCAAATAGCTTAGAGCAGCAGAACTAATGGAGGCTGTTTTCCTACGAATTTGTGTCCTGGCTTGACTATAGAGCACATATAAAAATGTGTGAGCTTCAAATAACGATTTACCACAGTGTCCCTCTTTCATAATGGTTTTCTAGCATCCAAGAAAGAGTTAGACAAAGCTGGAGCAGCTTTCCTCCAGTAGAAATGACAGCACATTTCTTTCTTCTACTTGGCTGCATATTTTTATTAAAATTCTAGGGATTCAGTACCTCTGAGATTGCTATCCCCGTGTCAAATATGGTTGAAATTAGTCAAGAGGTTCAAAATTTATTAGTAACACATATACAAATATACATGCACACATGTGCAGCATATGCTTTCATAAGCAAGGGCTCATAGGAAGCCAAACAAAGAATACACAAAAATCTCTCTGATCTCTAGGTTGTGCATTCCCAGTGTAAAGCAAAACAGCAGAATGTAATTTATTAAAATTTTTGTCAGTATGCTATTAATTTAAAATCTAATTCTTTCTATGAGAGAGAGATAAAAATGTGCCCCTGTCAGGAGTTGAACAAGAGGCAAATGTGTAACTTATTCCTAGTCGGAGGACAGTCATGTGCGCCATGTCCTTTATTTCTCATGCTAAACTATATACAGGCAAGGTCGTTCCCACATGCATAAGACAAAATCAGTCCATCAGATAAGACTTTGATGAGATGTACCTAGAGTCAGTATGGAGCTGAGCAGGCCTACTAGGATGTTAAGGATTTTTAGCATTTGTATTTTGGGCAAAGACTAGAGCAAATTGGCTTGTTTAGCTTAGCAGAATGGAGATGGAGAAAGAATATGGTTGTTCTCTATAAAAATATCAGAGAGGCAAGCATAAGCACGGGAGAAGTGCTAGCTAAATGTGGAGACTATTGCTGGCATAAAAATTCATGTCTGTCTAAAATTAGACCAGAAGTTGAAAGAAGCTGAGGAGTTAATTTCTAAGTCTGCATTTTAACAGAAGTAGAAGAAAATAACAAACTTATTTTAAGATGTAGCTTAATGAAATATCATCAGGAAGATGTCTGATGCTGTGCTATGTGACTAGCAGAACCTGAACTCTACAAGGTGTCCTTCATCCTCATGATGTTCTAAAGGACTTCATTCTGCAGTGAAAAATCTGTAATTTGGGGCTGAGCTTTATAGGATGTTGGAGAAACTATGTGCCACAGGGTAGGTCTGTGGTACAAAACCACGTTCATCACTGAAGGCAAATGGGGACCTACCGAGTAATGAAGGGGAATTTAGGCCCTTTCACCTGGATACCACATCAGGTTGTACAGGATGCACACATTCAAGTGATGTGTCACATCCCCATCACTGCCCCAATGTGGCACCATGTCACCCCCTGCTTAGAGGCTACCCGTACAGGCACCACACTCCGTCTCATTCCATTACTTTATCATTTTCTTTGTTCATGCCCTCTTTACTGGCCTTGTGAAATGTGTATAACTTCAAGTAGCAGAGAGAACTTGACTGAAAACGTAAATAACAGAATTCTCTACAAGAGAGAAGTGGAATCTGTGGAGGACTTTAGCCATATAGACAGTGGTGTTGGACACACATAAGTGAATATCACTCAGCCACCCAACAGCATTCCAAGTTACACGGGTTTGATTTCTTCTTTCTGGATGCAGCTGAACAGATTGGTGAGAGCCTGAGGGGAGGAAACCAGAGAGAATTATATTCTGACTTGCACCCAAGATGCTGAACCTCACCTTCAACCAGGACTCCAGCCTAAGATTGTTTATTCCAATGTGTAGGTGTAGAAGAAATCTCATTCCCAACGTGGCATACAGGCAGTAGTGCCTGCTGTATTTCAATCTCTCTTTATGTTTATCAGTAGCATAAATCTCTTGTCTTACAGTACAGAACATCTCTTGGAGGCAGGAACTCATTGACCACATGCTGCAGCAGTTGGAGAGGCATGCCTACTAATTACTGGCTCTCTGCAGTACTTACATCAACATTTGCTGTTGCAAATAATAATAATGAGCCATAATATGGATCAGATTGCACAACCAGCAGCTTCCTTCCTACTTACTGGATTTTAATCTTTTTTTTTTCTTTTCTTTTTTCTTATTCCACCCTGATCACCTCCCTCATCCCTGAACCATGAACATACGCAGGCCCCAGATCTGATAAAACTTGCAAGTTGGAATGAAGAAAAACCCTTTCTGAAAGTTCATCTGAAGATACAGATATTTCCTCTGAACCACTCTCTGTTATTTCAAAAGATATACTTGGGTTCATGTTCCAAAGGTATTGCAGGCTTGTCTGTAGCAGCATGGGCTGATGTTATAGAATAATTTTCATATATAAAGTGAGCAGGAAGCTTTTGTAGATCACAGGAAGACAAGACTGGTCGCATGTCCTTCTAGTTCTGAGGTGTTACTCATCTTCATTCAGACTAAAAATACACCACGAGAACTGAGGCTGCACTCAGTTACCAGAGTAAACCAGTGAGATCTGCTTAAATGAATGGAGATCCAATGAAAATGTTAGGAGAATGGAGTTTTCTACTGTTTGAGTTTTCTACTGATCTTTGTGGTGACCTCCTTTACATCTTCTACATTTTTGCAAGTTCCTCGTAGGCAGACATTATCACAAAGACTGGATGAACTGCAGAAAGCCGTGCTGGATGCTTCAGAATCCCATGCCAGCCTGCACTGTCCTTGCAACAGTGTCTGCGAATGTTTTGTAAATTATTCCACACTGACTAATGTCTGTGCTCTCAGAGCTGTTATTACAGTGAAGGTCCCCTTCACTGGGTCACATTTCCATCTATGTGATCTTGGAGAAGTCACAAGTCACAGCATACCAGTATGAGCAATTGCAAATCCAAGTGGGGCAAGGCACAGCCAGCATCAGCTCAGAACTTGCAGGGTCTTCCTGTAGTAAAAATGTCAAACATAACATCAGGAGGCCCAGCTCTCATCATCTTTTCACATTGTATTACACCAAGGCTCATCCCCAGTGGGTACTCTAAGCTTTACTCTGGATCCTTCCTCACCAGAAGACTGCTTCCTCACGACTTTTCTACCCAGTGTAACAAATCACACCCCTCTCTTCACCCACAGGCCCATGTAGTCTCTCCACTGCCCAAGCAATTTGTGCCAGCAGTCTGGAGGCTCCCAGATGCAATCAGGAGCATCTCTTTGGCTACAGGACAACTCCACAACATGCACTCACATGCTAGTGCTCAAAGTGATGCCAAGTACACCATATGAAGCATACAAAACCAGAAGAAAACTGCTTTTCTTTCTTGAACTTTTTCTTTCTCCATAGCTTTGATTAATACTTCAAAAGTGCTACTACTACTGAAATAATTGCCAGCATCCTGACTAGCAACTTGAGTTTTCAAGCTTACAAAGCTACCATTGGTTGCAACACACCAGCCTGAAGGGCCATGTTGTCCAATACCCTACTTCTGAGCCAAAGCAAGAGAAGAGCACACTCACACACACTGTTACTGCCACAGAACATCCCCCCTGTCTGCAGCAGCTCGGGGAATACACAGTCTGTGTAGGCAGTTTTTGTATGAATGATAATGTGATATATGCTCTCTATTTTTAGTCAGTCAGTGCATATAAGAAGCTTCTAGGATTTTAGTCTACTCAAGTAGGAAGCAAGAGGATTCTTAGACGTTATTTATTTCTATATATAAAAGTACTATTTATTTCCCCCAACATATTCTTATTTTCCTCTTATTCTCAAGGTTCTCCATGCCAGAAAAGTAAATACACCTGTGAGTGAACAAATCTTTTCAGTTTAAACTGATATGATGACTTGCTGAAAAAATGTGGTAGAATTTTTTTTTTTAAACTCAACTCTCAGTTGAGTCTCTTGTTTCTTTTTTTTTTTTCAAAATAAAAATAGGTATTGATGAAAGTTATTAAATCAGAAGATGGATGGTCAAGCAACCAGGTGAACAGTCTCAGTTTGCCAGCTGTTTTCTCATATCTGAGCCAAGACTGTTAAGGGTGACAAAGAGGAGTGTCGATGGGCAACAAACAAAAGCCTGTACAATGCACAATTGTAGGAATTATACTAGTCCTACTAAGTCCAGAAATTTTGCAGACTGCTTTGACTATCATTTCTTGGCATGTCTTTATTTATCTGCTATACACATAAGTGCCATAGCATAGTTAAGTCGACTAACCTGCAATATTGCTCAGTGTTCAGCTTCCACTGATTTCAGAGCTTAGGTTTATGGGGGGGGGAAATAAAATAAATAAATAAAAAGGAAGAGACTTTATTATCTTTTCAGGAGTCTAGATGTAGAGACAGAAAAAGACATACTCAAATCCTGCACCAGATATCTGATGACCTGTTTGAAGAATTTGGAAGATTGGATGGACAAGAAAAATGAAGTGGAAGGCTTCACCCAATATTATAGGGCAGTATCTGTAAGCAATTATTATGTTATTGTAATTTCACAAACAATATGTATTAACTGGTAAACAAATCTCTGTAAGCACTAAATGAAATGTTAAACATTATATTCCAAATGCTTTATCACAAGAGACATTTTGTGACTTTCTAGTTTTCCTTCCACTCAATTATCTTTATTAACTGGTAATGTATACTGAATCCTTGCCATGCGTTTCATAATACTGATCCTCATTAACTGAGTAAACAGAAATGGAACCTCATTGGCAAGGCATTCAAGTGACCAGCAAGCACAGATCCTGCTGGCATGGGATCATCTACCATTAGCCTCTAGACTGTGGTATGAAGTTAGCATGTAATTAATGGGCACTCAACTTGCCCAGGACCATGGATAAAGTCTGGAGCAAGAATAACACTTCCACAAAAGCCACTGACTATTGCAGCATTACTTTATAGGCAGCGTTCTGTGGTATCAGGTGGATTTCAATCCCCTGAAAACCTGGAGCAATTTATAAAGCAATACTACATAAAGCCGAAAAGCGCAGAGCACACAAACACATAACCTGTTTTTGTTTTCTCTCATACAGCAGTGCAAAATTGAACAATTATCCTTTCCTTGAAAGATCTGAATTATAAATGACATTTCTACATCTCTGCAAATGGGTAATTCTCACTTTGTCATGTAGTGAGCTTGGTGCTTATTAACTTTGACCTCATGTACAAAATGCTATCAAACCAAGGACCTGGATCAGAAAAACATTGGAGCATCTGCTTAGCTTTAAGTGCTGCAATGAAGTTGTTGCAAGCAAAGACCATATTTAAGTACTCTGTGAAGCAGGGAAGCCATTATGAGCTGGGTCCTGCTCTGCAGCCATGCAAGAGTGAAGTGGGGAATACAGCTTTGCAGGAGCAGCCCCAATGCCAAAACCACCAACTGGTGCTGCCGGCCCCTGTTCCCTGCTCCGTGTAGCTGTAAATGCACAGCTTGAATCTCTTCTCACTTCTGTAAGTGTAATTCACAAGTAAGTCCTCCAAGGAGGGGGCCACGCAGTGGAAACAGGGGAAGTCGGGCCAGCTCTTCTCTTTGTAGCTATTCCATAAAACCACACCAGCGCTGGAAATACAATCTCTGGAAAAAAAAAGAAAAAAGAAAAAAAAAAAAAAGGAAGGGAAAAAGGCTTCTGTAAAACTGTCACACTCTGCAGCTCAGAATTTCCTACTGTGCTTCTTTCATCACCTCCTGATCGCCCCTCTGCTTTGCAGCTTATCTAATTCTTCCTGAGGTTGCCAAGCTCCCCAGCACCACCTCCGTGTCAATGTGCAGCCTGCAGTTACACGCAATTTACAGCAGTGCGAGTGGGCAAGTGATGAAATGGCCCCTGGTGGCCCCTTCCATCCCAGCAGCAGGCAGCCCTGACTTGCACAGAGCAGGGCTCGCGTGTGGCAGCTTGTCCCCATGGGCTGGGTGGTAGAGGCGCGGAGTCCATGATGGGATTTATTAACGGGGAAGGTGGTGATGGCAGCGCTGTTCTTTCTGCAATTTGCATAAAATCTGTGCAGAAAGAGGGAGAAAAATTGTGAACATCTGGCTGTGCCCATAGCCGGTACGAAATTCTATTATCACGTTGGCACAAGCCTGTGAGCGTGGCGCCGCTAAATAATTCATTAAATTAGCAGAAGTTACATGTGGAAGATGTACACTAATCTAACACAGAGGAACACTGTTCTCTGTGGCAGAACAAGCGTTACAACGAGGTGTTCACCACCTGATGCCAAACCAAAGCATGGAAGGATCTATTCTTTCCCTAGTGAATTTAATTTGGGATAAAAGCTCAGAGGAGGCTTGTTGTCCAGCCTCCTGGGTTCTCATCCTGTATGGTGAAGGACAATGATGGCACAGGGAGGCTTTCAGCTGGGAATATCCTCAGAGACATTTCACTACACTGCAGACAGACCCTGCCCCAACACCACCAAGGTCATGGAATCATAGAATAGTTTGACTTGGAAGGGACCCTTAAAGTCCATTTAGTCCAACTCCCCTGCAGTGTGCGGAGACACCTACAGCTTGATCAGGGTGCTCAGAGTCCCATCCAGCCTGACCTTCCATGTGTCCAGGGATGGGGCATCCACCGCTTCCCTGGGCAACATGTTCCAGTGCCTCACCACCCTTACTGTAAGAAATATCTTATTTATATCCAGTCTAAATCTCCCCTTTTCGTTTGGAACCATTTTCCCTTGTCCTATCACAGCAAACACTGCTTGAAAGTCTATCTCTGTCCATCTCGTAGCTCTTCTTTAGATACTGATCAGCTGCTATCAGGTCTCCCCAGAGCCTTCTCTTCTTCAGGCTGAACACCCCTTCTCTCTCAGCCTGTCCTCATAGGAAGGTATTCCATCCCTTGGATCATTTTTGTGGCCCTCTCTGGACACACTCCAACAGGTCCACACCTCTTCTGATGCACTTAGCAGGGCTAACCCCCAGCATATTCCTCCCTGCATCACTCTCAAGGATACACAAGAAGTGCTCAGCCAGCCATGCCAAGCTGCTTCTGCTGCCTTACACTCTTCCATCATGTGGGTTCCCACATCTTCTACTCATTGGATGGTGGCTGAAGCCTGAGCA
Source organism: Perdix hodgsoniae (assembly GCA_035772895.1). NCBI lineage: Eukaryota > Metazoa > Chordata > Aves > Galliformes > Phasianidae > Perdix > Perdix hodgsoniae. Next base: position 1,634,270 of record JAPSGF010000032.1, read on the forward strand.
CAAGGCTTGGTAGGGCAAAAAGCACTTCCTGGGGCCACCAGGAGCCCAGGCTGAGGTTCTGAGCTGTCTCAGATGAGCTGAGAGCAGGCCATTATGCCTTCAATCACTTAATGTTCTCACAGGATAAAGCCATAAAGCAGCAACAAGAGTATAACCAGAAATTAGCACCAGCTGGAGAACCAGACAAAATGGCACAAGCGCTGGACACTTATTCAGGATTAATTCAACTGCCACTAATTTGCCCAATGTACAGAATTTGCATACACTCTGAATTTGTTTTATTAGCTTCCATACTGTGTGGCATCGGCTCCCTGTAAAGCCCATTTCTCATCTCTCCACAAGATAAATTTTTGAAGCCTTTTTTTTTTTTTTCCTTTTATCTCCCTTCATTAATTCTAAGGCAATGAAATCAAGTACAGTTCCTTCTATTGTTCTGCAAGCGAGTGTCGAGAAAGAGACAGAAACGCAGCATCAGATCTCCACACTACCTGGCTGAATACTGTTCTCAGAAAGGACAGTGCTTTCATCTTAATTGCCAGCTAGCACTGAAAGAGCTGGGGTTCAGCACTTCAGTATAAATCAATGATAAAAAAAAAAAGCCATAACAATTTACTAGAAAGGAGTGTCTTTTACTGTGAGTATTTTACAATGCTCCAAAGGTAGGAGAAATACAAAACCTACTTGTTCCACTAACACAATGGTTATAAATCCCTATTATGCCAGTTTCCATCATTTTAAACTTTTTTTTCCTATTCCTGAGCAATTTGCAAACAGCGTTCTGTTTTCTGATAAACACTGAAATATGGGTACCTTGCAGTACTCAGTGCTGCAGAGTTTACAAATGAGCTGTAAAGAGCACTTGTAATTTAAAACTTATCTTTTAAAATACGTACGTAGCTCTGAGACCAAGGAGCTATAACATATCACCCTGAATAGGCGTGTGATTCACTGTAATGCATTTAATGTCAGGACTTCCACTGTTTAGCATACAGCCTGGCCGGTGGGGCTGGCCCCAGTCCAACAGGGACAACAGCAGGAATGTTTCTGCTGTGGGTACCTTCGTTCCAAACTCATCTCCCTGGACTCACAAAGGCGGATCACTCAGCCCAGGGGAATAATGATTTACAATATCCATCCCTGCTTTAAAATAGCTTAATCTCAGAGACAGGGGAGAAACTGCAGCTCTGCAGCATCCAGGAGCACCTGGATTCACAGGTACCAACGAGCATCATCTTTCCTAAAGGGGAACATCATCACACAGAGTTCTACAGTGAGAACTGCTTTTAAAAAATCAGTCTTAAATTAAGCAGGATTAGTGTATCTTGACATTAAAGATGAATCTCTCTGGCTGAAAGGCTCAGATTTTATAACACACAACCCAGCCTCTTCTGTAAGACTGCAGTGATGGAGTATTTTGAATGTGTACCCAGAAGCCAGTGCAAACCACTCACATTACCATTTGAAGTTGACATCCAAACTTCTCCAGCAGCTGGTCCCTGTATCCAATTAGTTTTCTTGACAGGATTTAAATATTAAGTTGTTTTGGTTTTTAATTAAATATTGAAGAATTACGGTGACGTGGCATGACAGACTGCTGCAAAATAATTTACAATATCCTGTTACATTGTTATTTTAAAACAATTTTCCTAGCATGTTTAATCTTCTTAAAACCTGCTGCTAAACGAAATTACTGTATTTTGCTATATACCAAATAATGATAAATGGCATCTTGCATCTACATGTGCCTTCCATATCCAAGGAGCACCGATCTTGCTCTTTCTTTACCTGCCTCCCTCCTTCCCTTAAAGAGAAAACCACTGTTTTCCATCACAGAGAACCTGGGACTTTTAAAAAGCAGCCTCAAGGGGGTCACGTATATTACAAACTGAACATGTGCTTTTACCATCAAAGACAAAGAGGTTAAAATGGATACTAAGAAGACTCTGTACAAGCCTTCTTTGTCCAGCAGCTCAAGCAAAAAGGTGCCAGTTCATGTGTCAGTTGTTTTGATGCAGTTTGTGCATTGGCTGATAGATTAATCACAAAATTTGCTATTCAACAGCAATTAGGTGTGTGAAAAATCAGTAACAAAAAATCAGCTGGAAAAACCCTGAAAACACAATGAAATTCCTCAGGTCAGCGCAACCCAGCACAGAATTAACCCGGAACAAGCCAGAAATAGCAGATACTATGTGGTTTGGAAATGCCTGTAGGACTGGGTTGGTTCTTCTTTCCAAGCTATTGAGCAGTGCCCATCCCCTCATTAGTCAGGCTGTGATCCACAGTGCTCATACTTTCATGCACCCTTTATGGTATGTGAGAGTATACTTTCATGTGGTCAATACTGGAATATCACTAGTTACCCGAATAGCATTACAATTTAATTTTTGAACCGTATGTGTTTGAGCTGAACTAGAGGAAAAACAGGAGAACTCTGAGCACACTGCACATTTTTCAAAGGTTAGAAAGATCTTTTTTCCAGCACGAGAAGGAAAAAATGCAGAGTTAATTTTGACAGCATAGACACTGCTGCCATTGTGCAGTCAGAAACTCAAACTTCCCAGCTGTCTTGCTGGCTCAACACTCCATTAAATGTTTGAAAGGGAAGAATACATGCTGGAGAGTTTGTTTGGAGAAATAGCTCAAGGGCTGCTTTGGATTGCTTTACCAAGCAAGGTTTGGGAAGCCACATTATTATTATTATTGTTATCATTATTTCTGTTCTCCCCTTTATAATCTGCAGCTTCCAAGGACATAATGACACACTGCTGTTTCTCAATACCACAGGCACGGCAAGGGAAACCTGGGCCATTCTCATCAATGGCAGCAACTAAAAGCACACAGCTCTAGCATCACTTTTTAGCTTTCTGAAGGCTGCAGCACATAGATGTCTGAACTGCCTCCCTCCTCCCCAGCCCATGAGGCACAAGGACTGCCCAGGTAGTGTCAGCCTGCTCTGCTGCTGGAGGGGAAGGTTTTCAGAGTCAGGAGAAATCATTTGTGAGGTGGTGAAGAAGATTCCCACAAAGTGAGATTCCTTTGTGCAAACCCACTACTGTGTGGTGTCCAGCCAGACCAGTCACAGCCCAACATCTGCTCTCCTGCAGGTATCTTCAGCTTAAGCTTTAGGACCTATCAATGATGAAATAACTTGAAGTCATGCTACCCGCTGGTTTAACAGGTCACAAGGAGGGGCAGAATTGAATTTGCTGTCTGGTTTAGGGTTGACAAGACACATGTTGCTTGCCACAGTGAGCAGCCTCAAACTCAGCAAGGCAGTTCTAAACTTCAGTCCCAAATACAAGCAAGACAGAAGTATCCAGGGAGCAGCCTGAAGGCCACTACAAAAATCCCACTCAGTGCCACTCTTATCTAGCGTGACGTAAGAGACATCTGTCATCTACAGAAAAAAGTACCAACAAAACCAGTAATTTCACTTCAGCTGCAACCACAACAGTACAAAGATGGATCAGGATGTGGAAAATAACAGCATAGGGAAAAAACAGGGAAAGATAACACTTTAATAATCTCTCTCCTGAGCCTCATGGCCTTACCCAGGCACACAGTTCATTTTCTTTGCATGTTACTTCAAAGCATCTCTGCAGAGCTGGGCCGTTCCTCCCTGCAGAGCCGCCATCCGTGCTAGTGGCAGTACCCTGCATATGGCACAGGTGACATCTTCATTCTGGGACTGAGAAGAAAAGCTTTACTCTCTCTGTGTGCCCCCTAATATATTCATCTTTCAAACTAAGTGACTAGCGTTGCTGCCATGGAAGGGCTTTGGGGAGTCCATGTGACGAAAGCTTTAAAAGCATAAAGGGAGCTATTTGTTTTTATGAATCCCAATAGGCTATTCCTAGAGTTGCTCAAAGGATACACATGTGCAAAACTTAAGAAGAAGAAATATTATTTTTCAATATGGTATAAAATATTTACTGTCTGCCAGTGATGGGCCCTGAATGATTTGTGGATATTACTCTGACAGTGCAGTGCTTAAGGATGCATTTCACCCTACAGAGGCAATCATCAGAACAGTATATCAACCTAAAAATCTCCTGTTAGTATGGATATCAACTGCATCTGAAAACAAATGCATGTGTAACTCACTACATATAACTTACCTTCAAGTTGTGTGTTTTTTAAATATGTGCATCCAGATTGAATCAATTTCCTGTTGAGATAAACTGATGTTTTTTTGTGTTTTTTTGTTGTTGTTGTTTCTCAAGAAAAAAAATAAGAAATCAAGGTTGTAATTTACACTGCACACAGAAAATTTGGTTGTCTTTCCCATTCTTTACTTAGTCAAGAGGGTTGTACTCCATCCTGCCAACTGAAGAATGAAAGCTACTCCTTTCTACTAATCTTGGGATAGAGGGGCCTATCTGTGAGAAACTTTGGGATAGATACAGACACATGAAAAACAAAGGTATTGAGACAGGGCAAGGCATCTAAAACCTCTTTGCCTTGGTGTCTGTATCTCTAAATAAAAACACTGTTTTAACAGTAAGAAAATAATGCCCAGCAAGGGTCTGCTAGTCCTGCTAGTGCACTACAGAATTTAGAATTACTAACCTCAGCACCAGGACCTTTTGCTATGGCGAAGTTCTTTATAAAGGAGCTCCTGCTACCATCTCTACTGTGTCCAGAATGGAGAAAACATTTGTTTCATTTCCTTCCTCTGATTGGTATAAAGGGGCTGAACCTTTGCTGGGCAGGAAGCACTGGGGAGGGAGCACCTCACCTAGCTTTGTCCCTGAAAGCCAGGCACCTTCTTAAGAAATTTATTTTACCAGTAGGTGTCAATTTTTCTTCCTTTCCATGGCCTCTGTGTCAAGCAACTCATCTGTGATACACAAGCAGATGTGGGCCCCTCTAGAGGACAATTTGTCCCATCTCTGGAAAGACTTAAGTACATACATAGAGACCTGGGCAAAACTGACAACAACAGTCATTGCTTTGGTTTTAGAAACATAGAATCAGTAAGGTTGGAAGGATCACTAAGATCATCTAGTCCAAGTCTAGTTTAATTCACTTATACTCAGACCTGGCAGGCTGCATTTTTAATTCTGGATTCCTCTGGACTCAATCTGAACTGAAAGACAATAGAAATCTTTGTTCAGTTTATAACAGCATTTCATACACTGAGCTTTTGGTAGTTTCAGAACAAACAAGGTAAATCTCTTCATTTTCTCACTTCCCCCCCCCACCCAACAGTTATGTTCATTTTGAAAAAAATGAAACTGCAGTTTTAAACAAAGACTTCATTTATGTGTTAAGGATGTTGTGTAGACATGCATATAAAATTCTACAGCACTCAGGCAAAGCTATTCTTATGAGTGCACTGCCCAGTAATAGGGCCGACCTTCCAGAAGCCTAATTACATGGCTTCAGATTACTCACAGGAGTGAAGCCTGAAAGATCAGGGTCCCCTAATGACAGATCACTTCACCCAAACCTGACGTGCAGCCGCCTCTGATATGAATTGTGGTAGCATTTAACAGTACACAGCAAGATAACTAAATTAGGACAAGAAGTGGAAAAAGAATTATGCTGCCAGCGGGAACTCCAGAGAGACCATAAGTAGGCAGACTGTAACTACCCAAACTGTAAGCGGGCCAAGGAACCAGGGAGAACTTGTCAGCAGTACAACAGTGACTGCATTTTTGCAGTGTTTTGAAGGTACCAAAATCTGGTCTGTCTCTGACGCCTCGTGCTAAACTGCACAGCTCCCTTACAACTGGCTGGGGTGGGAATAAAGAGTCATCTGTACAGAGACCTGGGAGTCACCAGAGCAGCTTGTAGCTGCTACTGGGATGTATCCTACGCACCGGATGACCCAGGTAACCCAGTCTGGTTGTGAGCTCTGGAGGGAGGATTTAAAGCTCTAGGAAATAATCTATGCAGCTACTATGATTGCTATTACTTTTCCAGAGCATGCTTGCTTTATGGACCTGTCTGGGGTCATTAAGAATTCTCTGGATTGTTTGAGACTTTTAAACTCTTTGGGTGCCTATGAATAAATTGAGCCCCATGAAATCATAGCCTAAAGGAAATTAGAGTCTAATACTGGATGCATGTCTGAAAAAATCTATGAGTGCACCAGCAAGCTTAGATGCCCTCCCTTCGTATCAAATTCCTACTGAGTATTTGGTTGCTTTTTATCATTTTCTGTTGCTTAGCTTCCACCTGAGAGCATTTAAAATGGCAACAGCAGTAGCACTTTAGCTACTGGGGCTAGAAAGCATCAGTCTCAACCTCTCAGACACAGAGAGACTTCAAGCCTTTCTTGAAATGTCCCTTTTGGCAGCTGCTTGGAGCAGCACAGACAGAACGAGAAGGAATGTGTGTTTGGCTCCTGAACACTAAGAGTGGTGGTTTAGGCATCCCACAGTGCACCAGAATATAGATTAATACGTTAATGAGAAAGATCCTTCTGACAAACTTCAGCATTAGCTTCTCAGCCAATCCGTTTTCATTGAGTTTGAAACCATCTGTTGGAGTCTGTAACTTTGCCTTTCTGTTAGAAATGGAGCTCACTGAAAAAAAATGGGGCAATTATCTGTGCAGGAACTGGTCAGCCTGGGATGAACTCCCTCAAGACCTTTGTTTCCCTAACCTTGCCATCTTTAAAATAAATATGGAGCACCATTTATATTTTTCAGAGAAAATGAAGCCAAATAAAACCAAAACTGATAAAACCATATCAAAATAAGATATTCCATGGCACTCACTTCTCTCCAGAGTAAACATCACATGATAGGTACTAAACAATCACTTAAGGCACCATTATGAAGCTTTCTGATACTTTTGAAAGAAACATATCCAGATTAAAAATCTGACTACTGAGCTACTCAGCTAACTTACTGAATGATTGGCTGTGACACTTTAACTCCTCTCTTAAAACCACTTTGGAACTGGAAAGCTGCTCCTGGGGAAATTTAGGGAGCTATTGACCTCTAAGACGGTCACAGATACCAGATAAATTAGTAGGAATTGTAGTAAAAATAGAAATAATAAATTATTGAATGCATATGATGTATTTTTGGAAATCTGCATAGATTTTATAAAATTAAGTCCTGCCTTAGGAATCCCGACTGGTCTTTGAAGCAACTGAATAACATGAGAGTAAAGGGGATACTGCTAATACTGACTTCTTTGCCAAATATGTTTATTTCTTTTTATTTATTTATTTACATACATATATTTTGCACTGTTTCACTGAACACCTGATAAGTTAATGGGAGAAGTAGCAATTCTTCCTTGCATTGAAAATCCCTGACTTGAGAATGGCTAAAAGCTGCTCTCAGTAACTGTATACGTTTGGCTTGTTCTCACAGTCTTCTTTGTGTAAATATATTCATTCTTCCTTACACACACAAGAAGAAAAATACTAAGTAAACCTTCAGTCTGATTCTCTTTATTCTTATCTAGCTGTTGATCACTTCATCACATTTCATTAATTGGCAATAAGGGATCATCAGAGTAAGAAACAAATTCCTGAAAGAGTCTGAGTCTCCTTTTCCCAGTTTTCCTTCCCACTGGACTTCACCATTAATGGCAGCTTTCCTGCCTCACTGACATGAAGTGCTTTGACTCTGCAATAATGAGGGACAGCAGACACCCCATTTACAGAAAGGGCAGACAAAATGTGTTGTAGGCATACCAAGATGCTCTGTTCCTGGTTTTACAAGAGAGAAAGAATTTACTTCAGCAGAATGCTTTAATGACTGCCATGTTGAGAGCAAGCTAAAGAAGTGCTACCTGGAAGCATAGCAGTGTGCAATAACACACTGACATTGAATCTCTTAATATGATCACCTGTGATTCTGCTGACATAGCTCTGCCAGCCATTTTCCTGTGAGCCATTAGTAATAGAGAAAAGCCCTACATTACAATTTCCAGGCTCTCAGAGAAACCCAGTCATGACTTGATATGGCTTCTATCATGCCACTGCTGGCATTAGCCAGCCTGGAAGGGAGAACAAAGAACCCTTCAGAAGTTGCTTAAGAGAGAGCCACAGGGAAGCGGTATCCATGTGAACTCAGCTATAGCTTAAGGTCTAACTTTGTTAGCAGGGATTAAACAATTTTCTTGAGCAGTGTAATGCAGAGAAGAATTGCTTCAATTCATTTAGCCACAAATAAGCATCTTTGATCTCTTGAGATGCTTTTGGATACCTAGACAAGCATGTGAGGCTGCCAGATGAGGCTCTGTGTTTTCAGGGGACTCATAACTTTTGGAGGGGCAGCAGCTGAGTAAGAGGTACAGAGCATATCTGCAATGTCATGGTGAATTGCACTGTTTTGTTTTTTTTTTATAGCCATTGGGTGTTTCAAGTTAGTCTGAGTTTATTTCCGAGGACCAGACTGACTGTGGAGGCCTGCCCCACTGGTCAGCATGGATGAGACCTTTGGCCTCTGCAGTGATAGGAAAGCTCTCTTCATAGCTACAAATCATTGCCTGCCAACAAGGCTCTTCAGCTCTATTTCTATTTTGTTTCAAAAATGTGCTCTGAGCTACTTTTCTACACTGTAGACTAGATACCTTTTATATCAAGTCCAGTGTCTATGTGAAAAAATAACAATATACATACTTCTTCTCGGGGCTACAGTGACTGCGCAATGCAGCTGCATTTCAAGGAGCAGGTTTCAGAAACCAAAGGAGAATCAATGACAAACTGCAAGCAGTGCAAGAGCCATTTCTGTTGGATGGCCTTCAGCACTGATTGAATTTTTTTTTTTCTATTTTTACCTGATTTATTGTGTTTTAATGTGAAGGCTTCAGAAAATCGCTAGTAGATAAGTGCCCTGGAAATATAAATATGTATTTATGGTCCTATTTTTAAAATTACTTCTTATAAGTCAAATTTTGTGGCCACGAGAAAGGTTGCTAAGCGCTTCTGGGGGAGCCTGAAGTGAAGCTGGGGACCTCTGAGAAAAGCTCATGGTAAAAAGAGAGAGGTTAGGATATTCCTGGAAGTTCTAAATACAGTTAAAACAAAGAAAAGAGAATGGCAGTCAGATTAAAGTTAATGATTCAAATACTTGCTCATGAAAGATATAAATGATTTTATCAGAGAACAGTATAAAAGGAGTCCACCAGTATGCCTCACTTCTGAATCAACATGCAGAGCATGAGCTATAGACCTCAAATTAACTTCCAGTTCAGGCCAAGAATAGCCACCTGAAAACCATGGTATATTAAGGAAAGGGTGAAGGGGTGAAAAACCTTAGAAACATGGGTCTGCAGCCTGAAATCTGATTGAAACACACGTAGTTTGCAGTCTGGTCCAATAGAAATATTGAAGAAAGCTTGGGCTGACTTGAGATTTCATTTCAGAGAATCTCTTTCAACTCCCTCCTTTACTACTTGGCAATGTCCTATGATACTGCTGTTCTTCTCTCAGTGATTTCAAAAGCAGATGGCTTTCCTCCAGGCAAATGCTGACTGGAGAGCTAAGGGAGAGGCCACTGAGGAGGAAAAGACCTTGTCTGCGCTGTGCATGGGGAGGAAATTGTAACACTGCCCACATGATGTGGAGGGAGGTGGGAAGATGAGGCTGGAGCTGTGCACCCAGGAGCTGAGTAATTCCAAGCCTGGCATGGAGTGTGAAATAAAACCCCCAAACAGCAACACTTAGGGAAATAGTTCAGAAGTGTAAAGGTTCTGGTTTCTTCAGGGAATTAGTAACACAAAAGTCAGTTTGATTTCACTCCACAGAAGAGAAAGGATACCTAGCTGACAAGATAGCTCCAAGTACAGGAGATGACTGGTTAGATTACTGGGAACAAAGAAAGCTGTGCTGACAGCGAAGTTTCCTTTCTTGTGTCTCAGGCTCTTAACAGATGTTTACTGAGAGCACCTTTTCCACTCTGTCTTTTCAAAAATCTAGTTCAAAGAGTTAGGGATTCATGGCCATCAACATAACAAAAGAAACAATAAACTTATGCATATAAAGGCTTACATGTCAAAAACTCCAAAGACTGAAGCAAGCACTACAGTTATGCACAAATAAGATTCTGTGATCCATTTCAGTAAGTTATTTTTATTTCATAGGCAGTGTCTCCAAAAATCATATCTTATGAAGAGAAGGCCTCACTCTATAGAGAGATTTCCCCTACTAAGAAATGTAAATATTTTGCAGGTAGTCCAAGCTTTCTTTTTCCTTTGGACTTTTTTACTTTAGTGATACCACCCCCTTGTAATTCAAGGGGAGATGGTTAGCAATTTACTACACCACTTGAATGCACACAAATCTTTGGGGCCAGACGGGATCCACTCAAGGATACTGAAGAAGCTGGCGAAAGTGCTTGCCAAGCCACTTTCAATAATTTACCAGCAGTCCTGGATAGTCAGGGACATCTCAGTTGACAGGAAGTTTAGCGAAACTGACACTCATCTACAAGAAGGGCCTGAAGGAAGATTCTGGGAGTTGCAGGCCTGTCAGTCTAACCTCAGTTCCAGAGAAGATCATGGAGCAAATCACCTTGACTGCCATCATAATGCACATACAGGACAACCAGGGGATAGAAACCATTCAGCATGGGCTTCTTGGTGAAAGTCAAGTCCTGTTTGGCTAACCTGACCCTCTATGAAGAATTGACCTGCTTAGTGGATGAGGAAAAGACTGCCCAGGTTGATTACTTGGACTTTAGCAAAGCATTTGATAGTTTTTCCAGCAGCATTCTCCCATAGAAAATGGCTGCTTGTGGCTTGGACAGATGTACAGGTCTTTTGGTAAATACTGCCTAGATGGCTGGGCCCAAAGATTCATTGTGAATGCAGTTTAATTCAACTGGTCACCAAACATAGGTGGTGCTTCCCAGGGCTCAGTATTGGGGCCAGTTTTCTTTCATATTCTTACAACGATCTTGACAAAGGGATGAACATCACCCTTGGCAAGTTTGTAGACAACATCAAATTGGCAGGAATGTTCTACCTGAGAGTCTCTACCTGTGAGCGGAAGGGTCTATGGAGCAACCTGGTTAGGATGGATTGATGGGCTACATTAAATTGTATGGCATTCAACAAGGCTAAATGCCAGGTGCTGCACTTGGGTCTCAACAACTCCATGTAGCACTATAGTCCTGGGGAAGAGTAACAGGAAAGCTGTCTGGCAGAAAAGGAACTAGAGGTGCTGGTCAGCAGCCAGCTGAACATGAGCCAGCAGTGTGCTCAGGGTGCCAAGAAGGCCAATGGTATCTTGGCTTGCATAGGAAGTAATATGGAAGCAGGATTAGGGTAGTAATCGTCCTCTTTTATGTGACACTGATGACACCAGACTTTGTGTACTGTGTTCAGCTTTGGGCCCATCAGTACCAGAAGGATGTTGAGTAGCTGGAAGACATCCAGAGAAGAGTAACAAAGCCAGTGAGGTAACTAGAAAATAGTGCTGATGTTGTTTTTTTGGTAAAGAGTTCTGAAAGGAGACCTCATCACTCTACAACTGCCTGAAAGGAGGTTGCAGTGAGGTGGGTGTCTGCCTCATTTCTCAAGGATGCAAGGTAGTGGTCCAAAGTTGGAGCAGAGTTGCAATTTCGATTGTATATCAGGAAGAATTTCTTCATGGAGAGAGTGGTCAAGCATTTGAAGAGGTTGTCCAGGGAAGTAGTGGAATGTCCATCTCTGGAGGTATTTAAGAGGTGTGTGGACTTGACACTTAGGGAACTTAGGGATGTGGTTTATTGGTAGACTTAGTAGATTTAAATTGATGGTTGAATTTGATGATCTTCAAGGTCTTTTCCAGATTAAATGGTCCTATGATTCTGTAATTCATCTCCTTGTTTTGTTTGGCATAGTGTACGTCTTGTCATAATAAGTAACCAGATTATTATTATTACTATTATTATTATTTACTATTATTATTTTGCACACAAATGTAGTACTATATCTACAAAGACAGTCACACCATTTTATCTTGCATTTTCAGTTCTAGAAGCAGAAATACCATCACCTTCATGGAGATAAGAACAACATTTTCAAAGAGATCACTGCTTGCCAGCATCCCTCACTGATATGAGTTCATTTATCTTTTTATTTCTATTTCCAAATTTTGGCTTTATTTGGCAGTTCTACCATCATCCACTAGCTTCACATAAGAAATGACATGAAACAAATACTTCCCAATTTGTTACCCTCAAAAAATATTTTCTATTTTTAATGAAGGAGTGGCATCAAGCGAAAACAGCCACTACAGTGTATGCTTCTAAACCTAAAGAGATTTTGGTAGGAAGGAAATCCATCTGCAACAGCCACAAAGACTTCTGAGGGCCATAGATTTCCTCGGGTTTCAGATGAGAAATCATATTATGTTTATTGTTCTATTGTTATGCAGGAAGCTGTTTGTAGCTGCCAACGGGTGAAACAGAAAATCACCAAATTGTAATTATCCATTATCAAAAATGGCTCCTATGTTTGAAGAACAGAAATCATCTCTCTGGTACTTGCATCCAAGATTTTGAATCCAGTCTGGTAGGTCATAGGTTGCAGAACAACTTTTGTCCTTTCTGCAAGAATAGCCATCACGATAGTAGTCTGTTCTGAATCATGGACTTGCTTCAATCTCTGGAACATTTCCAGGATGATGGCACATAACCATGGGAGAGGTACAGTTGTGAAGCAGCCAGAAGATCATTAAAACAAAGTCCACATACATTTGAAAAAGAAAAAAAAAAAGAAAAAAAAAAAAGATGCTGCCCTTACCTTATTTGGTGGAAAACTGTATTTGTTGGACAGCAGCCACTTCTGTCCAGTAAGTGCCATCTGCTCCATTACTCGCTATCACATAGCAGCTGCTGTGCACACAGTTTGAGCAAAAGAGAGTAAAAATCAGACCCCTCTAAGTGCTCTGTGTAAGGGGCATGATAATGCCCATCAGCCTAGCAGCTGCTATAAAAGGTGGGGATGATTCGACTTAGTCTGTTTACGTGGATGTCAGCATTAAAGGAGAGAAATTCATCCCCAGTAGTGTTCCTCCATCCATCCAGACATTCAGGTACTTAACCGGCTCTAGTTGCCATGATTAGTTTAGCTGTGAACACTAAGGCATGCAGACAGAAATATGATACTACCGAGACATTGGACTTACGCCAGTCAGTCGTAAAGGCAGGGGAGGTAGAAAGTATCTTCCAAGTGAGGAGGAACACATACATCTGGGTAAGTTAGTGCAAGCAGGGAAGGATGGGCAGATAGCCACAACTTCTGAGGCACATGTATTATTTTAAAGCAGTTTTCCTTCAGTATGTCTGTCACAGCCAAACATTATTTTCACATAAAACTCATTCCTTTCATGGAACTGGTTTCAAGTCACCTCTTTCTAAATTATATGTGATTCTCTAGCACAGTTTCACTGTTTGGGAAGTGCATTGCAATCATCTGGAGTAACAAGGCTAACTCACATAGAAGTATTTATCACAGAAATTCAGTATTAAGATGGTAATAAGCCTTGTGCTCAGCATTCCTTTGTCTGGGAGATTCTGAATGTCACTGGAGAGATTTACTCTCAAGAGCTAAACAAATGCCTGCTTGTATGGAAAGTTCAATAGCTATACAAAGGCAGGCTATTGCCCCTCCACTGCCATTGCTCTTGTGCTATGTCCTTATCAGCAAACAGCATTTATCCATCTTTGCACCTGCTTTGAGATCTTAATGTACAAAACTGATCATTAGAGAAGGAAGAAAACCAAAATAGCGATTAATTGTCATGGTAAACAGTTGGCTAAATTCCTACAGGCAACAGCCTCTTCTGGCAGACAAAACTCTGCAGATTTGTGGGTATTGTCCATGTCTGCTTTGGTCCCTATGCCTGAAAAATTACATAAGAAGGAGGAAACGGGGCAAAAGACTGAAGAAAAAGCTCCTTAAGAGCATGAGCTGTCCTCTAGTAGTGCAGGATTTAGCTGGTGTCCCTTTTCAGCCAGACACATTCTCCCAAGGTGCAACCAGACATGTCTTGTGGGTCGAGTCATCGTGACATGGCCCATGTGAAGAGTCGCAGACCAAGCTCATCAGTTTGAGATTCCCATTTCCCCCCTTGTATCAGGAGCTCAAACAAGTGGCTTAAAATGCTCTCAAGTAGCTAAAAAAAGCCACTTACAAACACTCACTCCCAGCTCTCTTGAAGGTAACTAATTCCAGTACTGCCAGCTTGCTTTTGCATTTACTTTCTGTGTTGCCCTTGACTGAAACAAATAGAAATGCAGAAAAATGTCAGTTTTGATACTGTTGAACATTTCTTGGTGTGATAAAGAAACCTGCTGAACTAACTGGAGGCCAAATTGTCCTATTACATATGGTCCTCTTCTGCTGTAGGCATGTGAGTAATGGCTTTGGGCATGTTTCTGTCACTGGAAAGAGCCCCGTGCTGAGCAGCCGGCAGCTTGCTGGGCCTGGCCTCAGCCTCCTGTCCCAGCCCACCTCTCCTCACCATGGGCACCTGGAGGAACAGGTGAGAGAGACACTGGATCAGCCCAAGAAACAGGCCTGGCCAGCAACCGCACTGAGCTGCAGGACATACGCAGAGCAGACATCTCCACCAGCCAGCCAGCCTGTAGCTCCCTGGCCTCAGCATGCCAGGGAGTGCAGCTGGAAAGTGATGACTTCCAAAACTTCCCTCTTGTGCATCTGGCAACAGAGAAAGCCATCTGCATTTAAACTCTGGAGAGGAAAGAGGCCTGCAGACCTACATTCCAGGGGAGCCCCTGGAGGCCCAGCACTCCTGGCAGATGTGAGGCCACGCTTTGCCCAGCAGTCCTCCTTAGAGCTGCCACCCAGTGTAGCTACACCAGCACATCAGCTTTCAGCTTCTTGTCCTTTGGTGCAGAAGCTGAGGAAGCATTATATTCAGTCTTGTCACGAGGCAAGCAAACTGGTTAATCCATCACTGCCATAAGGTATCACTGGCTTTCTGTTGTTGCCTGATTTCAAAACAAGACTTTAAGCTTTTCTGACCTGGACCATTAGTTATTACCATGCTCTGTTCGGCAGCCTTCCTCAAGCATTTCTGCAGCACCTGCAGATAGTTTTGATATAGTGTAGCTACTGTTTAACCACAGGTTAACCCAGAAGCTCTCTTTCCTTCTTTGCAGTCGGGTCACTTGCTTACTACCTGGTATCATAGCAATTACATTTCTTCCCCTTTCACTTCTCGGTCCCTGTCCTTTCCTACCTAATAGATCTGTCTGCCTGTCCAGAGTTACAGTAATAGGATATAGGAATCCTAACCAGCCCTTAATATTATCTCAAGCCATACAATTTGCAGAGGTCTCAGTTGCTTGACTGAGAAGGTTTCATGGACAGTTAAAGTAAGGATGTCTACTTTCGAACTCCTTAAGATTGTTTGGGTTTGCACTTTTTAAAGAATGCCATTTTTAGAAAGAATATAATAGTTGTAGAACAAAAAAAGTTGACTGAGTCTTATCCTTGGAGAATTACTCTTAACAATAGGGAGCTTGGTTTTCTGTAAGTCCACAAGTCATATTATTTCCTACTCAGACAATCAGTGGATATTCATGAAAATCCCAGAAGTTTTATACATTGTAGGAAGGATGATTATTCATCCGAGAATCCCTGCTGAGCATATATTTTCTGCAGTTATTGTCCAAGCTCCCTACAAACTCCCGATGCATCTGTATAAATCAGGTGGGAGCTGACACAAGAGGCTTCTCTGATTTATCAGCTGGCTATCTCTGCAATCTGGCAAACTACCTAAACCCAGAGAATTGCTGTGATTTCCCAAGATCATTTATAGCATGTGTATCCAAAGCTCCTTCTGGAGCCCTGTACCTTAATTAGAGAAACCAAAGCATTTCTCTGAGTGTTGGTTACTAATGTTTGATTTTCATCTTCTCAGTCAGCAAAAATACTCTAAGCTATAGATGACAAACAATTTTAGAAACAATAGAAAAATGTAGATATCATCAATAGATGAGATTAGATATGTGGTCTGCATTGTATGCACTTATAACTGGCTTTCATTACAATGAACATGTGCAGTTTAATGCTGTTAAAGATAATCTGTATCACTTGCTAAACACATTCCATCAGTTTTACATTTATGCAGCTAAAGGCAAATGTTTAAACATTTGGTTAATGCACCATATGTCTAAAATATTTTAGTTCCATCTGATATTTTAAAAGTATTTTTATTTCAATGGTAGATCACTGAGTGAATTTATTTCTTCTAGATCTGGATATCCCATATCCCTTTTTGCCACAGCATTCCTAGACCTGTCTGCCATGATGTCTTAATTTTTTGGCTCACTAATCTAATTTAATCTAATGTAATTGGTTTGGCAGCTCTATTAACTTTCTTTTTTACTTCATGTAGGTGCTAAATGAGGCAGAGTGTGTGCACGGGATGTGAGGCTGCCTTTATCCACTTGCCCATTTTAAAAACTGATGGCAATTTTCTGGACAGGGGCGAGAAAAGTGGGATGACATAGCCCCTCTATGCAACCCACCTGGCAGCACATGAGGCACCCTTCATGACAGATGAGCAGCAAAGCCTTCTGGCAAACCACAATACAGAGTAGATGAGGATCAACATTGCACAGACTGCTCTGAGTGACTAATGTGCATGAAAACTGTACCTCAGGAGGAAGAGGTACAGTTACACAGCCAAATATAGAGACAAGAAAGACAATGCAAAGATTGCTCAGGGACATGCTTTAGTGGAGGGTTGTTAGGGCAGTATGGTTAGGTTGCAGTTGGACTAGATGATCTTTAAGGTCTTTTCCAACCTAAGCAATTCTATGATTCTGTGATTCTATGATTCTATGATTCTATGATTCTATGATTCTGTGATTCTGTGATTCTATAAGAATCCATCTTGCTTCATCCCAGGGTATTTAGGTTTGGTAATAGCTGTGTAACCTCACTAATGCAGGCTGCGCTTTGGGTTTCTCATAGCATATTTTCAGCTGATGCCTAGTTCTTCACACATAGCTAGCACTCTGCTTTGCAAAAAGTTGTACCTCTCTGGAAACTCCCTGAGGAAGTAATGTGATAAAACATTAAACAAGATGCAAAAGATATTGTAAGAAATATTGAGACAGTAAGTCAGTCTAACTGTTTTACAAGTTGCCGTTCCAACAGAACCTAATAGATTTTCTTTAAACTTCACAGAAACATCCTTCTTGGTTCTGAAAGAAAACCCTTACAATTTTCATTCTGGATCAATTTTGTAAATTAAAATTATAAGAAAACCAAAATGAGCTTTTATTGCTGAATCGTCATTATCCAACCTCACAAGGAAGATTTGTTAATGTGATACTACGACTGAAACTGGTGTTCTGACTGCGGTGGTAGCAAAACAAATTCTGTGCTGATGCAACTTAGCTTAGGCCCTGGGTACCCTGCCAAAATGATGCTTCACCCAGTGCCACGATCATGTTACTCCAAGAGATAGATTAATTTAGATTCAATGGATTTATGTCAAGAGAGAATTTGGGCTAATATTCCTCTCTCTCTGGTTCCTATCTAGGGAAATATTCTAAGAGGAATTTTAAGTGGTTTTTGACTGATTTTATTTATCGACTTCCAATAGGAGGACACGTTTACTGGAGAAAGGAGAAGGTCAGCTTTTCCTCAGCACAATCCAATTTCGGTGATTGTCAGAACAACATTTGTCCAAACACAAATATTTTCCAGAACTATGGGACAATTTCTTTGTCATAGGTTAGGATGCAACTCCAGGTCCTGACAGGGTGGAATTTCCAAACACACATCTTTTGCTTTTGTTGGCATCAATGTTTATTTCATTCATCAGCTTTAGTGGAAAGAGTTTTGCGTATCTGCAGCTTTAGGCTGCAAAGGAGGAGCGGGAATTTAACTACCTACACAAAAGTCTGACAAGGAAGGCAAGCAGTAGGTCTAAGTGGTTCTGTCTTGAATGGAGGGAGATGGAACAAACTCTTGGCTCAAGCTCCCTGCAGATCTCTCTGTGCAGCACTGTCTGCTTATTCGCCGTCATCTCCTACTGATTCTGTATGAGGAAAGAGTCAAGTTGTGTTCTTCCTTCTGCAAGACACTGCATAACACAAATGCCAGCAAATGAATCCTGATAAAGTAATCAATCAGTTTAACAGAATGAAAGCCCTGTGTACTAAAGGGTGATGTGAAATTATTGCCTAACCTATTAGAGGAATAAGCTTGCTGTAGCCCAATTACACCTTCCTGAAATACAGTTGCTCTCAAGCAATTCCTCAACAAACAAATAAAGCTGTCATGAAAAAAAAAAAATCATTGTTCATCAAGAGTCCATATTCAGGAAGTAATGCTTCTCTCGGAGTCATACTGGTAGTAACTCAGCATGAGATTAAAGGAAATTAGAGGAAATCTTCTGTGCATTTTACATTTTCCCCTTGCTGACCTACCACCAAAGAGTTATTCAATAGCAAACAAGATTGTAAACTGATAAATAAAAAGAATGTTATTTATGCTTGTACCAGTTTTACTTTGTATTTTATCAAAATAATTTTTAAAAACTAAAGTAATTACACCACTTCTTAAAAAAAGGATCCTGATTTGCACTGATGTACATGAGAGTGGAGTCTGGCGTATTGTCGATATGAAATATTCAGACTCCAGACTCCTGTGTTCATCTATAATTCTGTTTGTAGTCTAACAAAGAAACTGGGAAGTGTAATAGTTCTAATGATTTTCAGCATTAAGAAGCATTCTCTTCTCAATCTTTGCAGAAAAGGCATACTAAAATAGAAAGGGTCATAGCACAGGCTCTTGGTTAGCTGAGCAACAAGTGAAAATCACAGGGAGAAAAGGTCGTGAAAAAGGTTTAAATATTGATTGGATGGCCAGTCTCATTCTGGAAATTTAAGCTGTATATCCCCGTGAGCTTCAATTGCTAAGCTTTCTCTAACAGATCTTCCAGGCTCTGCAGGCAGCTGTATCTCTCACTAACTACTCATCTAATCAGGCTTTAATTAGCATGGTTTTCTTTAGAGAAAAATTAAAAACGACCCAATAATACATTGTGAAATGTGTACATTTTATGAAGGGATGAAATGCAACAGATTTCAGAACTGCCATTTACAAAATGAGTGATGCTTCTCCCTTTGTGGGTTTTTGTTTTGAGATCAGAGGAACAATTGCTCCAGAAAAAATATGATTCCTGAATCATTTAACATTCATTTTAAGGATAACAGGTTCTGCTTCTGAGCAATTAGAGGTATGATCAGAAATCACAGAGCTGCTGAGCAGGGAAAGGAAAGATAGTTATAATTCTGCTCCTGCACAACAGGATGAAGAACTGCTGTATAATTAAGATTCCTCAAGCTTTTGTGGAAATATTTATGAAATAAGAACATCTCTTCAATAAATTACTGGTCTAGTTATTCTTCTAAAAAAATTTTGCATTGAAAAAATATTCACCCACACTTGACTGTTAAACTTGTTTGTGAATCAGCCTCAGAAAACAGTCAGAATGCTGAACGTTACAACTGCAGGACATTTTCAGTCTGTGCCTACGACATGACCCTATCAACTTAGGCAGAAGAGACAAAACAATCTGGCCTGGCAGCAAGTGAAATGGGGAAAATGTGCCTCCCTAGCATTGTCTGCCCTTACCTTGCCTCCACAAAGGCTGTCAAATAAACACTGTGTGAATTACGGGCTCCCTTATTTCAGACGGAATATTTCAGAGCCACAGGGTTTGAGAAAGCAAGGCAGGTCAATAGGTACAATAAAAGTCTTGGAAACATTCTCCTAGTAGAAAAATGGCAATGATTGAGGTCATTTACCTGAAGTCCCATTTCACACACAGGAACCAATTAGCTTAGAATGGCTGCAGTGGTTTCTGTCCTTCAGATGTTGGCTCTGCTCCTCTTGTAAGATCACATTTGTGCAACAGTGCTACCAGAGTTGTTTGTAGAGCAGCTGAGCCCTATGGCACAGGTCATCCGGATCAGGAACCCTACCGCCAGCTACCAGCTGGGATGAAAAATGAGACCTCAGTCAGAGAAGGCAGTAGAGACATTCATGCTCTTCCTCTCTCAAGTACAAGCTGGAGCTGGAGGTGGTAGAAAGAGAATAGCAATGAAATTAAACTAAATCAACTCAAATAAAAGAGAAAATTCCTTCTTGAATTATGCTGTGGATGTCTTTGATGCCACAGGGCACTGTTGAAACTAAGAAGGCAAAAAGAATTGGGTATGAATATTGCTTTGCTAAAGGTGATGTAAGTTGGCTCTTAATTAAAAAAGTAATAGTGTCGCTCTTACTTTGAAGTCTTATTCCATTGCTGGAGCCAATCTATAATAATTAACATGAAGAGGATGCCTAAAGCAGGAGCCATCATCAGCGGAGGGCTTCTAGCACCTTCTGACCTATTGCACTGCCTACTGTGCTCCTTGCCAGCCCCACCAGGCTGGTCTCCAGGGTTCTTTCCTCACAGTGACAACAAAAGGATAAGGATACAGTCACTGGCTGTGTGCAGCAAGGCAAACTTCAACCTAGCATGAGTAAAGAAGATTTCACAGAGTAAGCAAGGTCCCAGGGGTGCCTCATTGTCTTTGGAGAAGGTATTCAAAATGAGCATGGGCAAGGCTCTGAGCAACCTGGATTAGGTTAGTCCTGCTTTGAGTGGGTGGTCCCTGCAGTCATATGCATCCTACAACTACATGTACTTCAGCAGAGCCAGATTAAATATCAATACCACTAATATTAATGAGACTTGTCCTTTGAGACGCTGGAAGAAAAAAAAGAAAATATGACTTCCCAAAGGGAAGGTCCTAGGCTCTCTGGGTGGAAGAAGAGCGAGTGCTGTATGCCACCAGCTCTCTACAAACCATGGATGGAAAGTCATCAGTGTGTGACAGCACTAAGGATGTTTATCACAGTAGCTTGATCTTTGACTTTCTAATGGATCTACATTAGAGTGAATGGAAGTAAAGAAAGATAAATCTTTGCATTCTTAAGGAAATGGGGAAGAAATGTAGATCAACCTTTTACCTATTCACTGATATGCTTTCCTCACTATGACTAGCAAAAGTCAATCATCCTACAGAGATACAAGGAAAGTCATCAGTGTACATTGTTCCCATTTGACTTTTCATCATTTCTGTCTCTCTCCTGTCACAAATATCTGAAACTGTCTCAGTTCATTAGAAAAAAGGAATATAATTAAGAATCATATGAAAACTTTTTTTTTTTTTTTTTTTTTTTTTTTTTTAAGAGCATGAGCTCTGCAAATTTCTGATGTATCTAGAATATTTTCCAGATCTCGAAGTTCCACTGGAATGAAACTGCAACTGAATTACTTTTCAGAGATATCCACAGACCTCCAACATTTTCATTTTATTTTGATATTTTGTTGCTGTTCCTACTGACCTCAGAAACTCACGCCTCCAGGGTGTGGAACCGTCATCTCTTCTGCTATTATTTGAAGAGAGATGTTTGTTCCATATTTTTAAATAGGGATGTGATAATAAAACAGAGGTTTGTGTGACTCACGGATAACAGCAGCTGAAGTTGCTCTCCATGGAATAACCACAGCTTGCCAGGCTGTGAGGTTTGCATTACATCTTTGTACACCCTGTGCATACATTTATGGACAACTCCATTTGCAAGGCTGTGTTAGGAAACAGAACATGTGATTCTAGAAATTAGATCTCCAAAAAGCAATCTAATGCATATGCTACACACACAAAAAATGAGAGAAGAAAAAAAAAAGGGGGGGGGGGGGGGCAGGCAATAACACTTTTAACAAGTTAAAATTTATCTCATCAAAAGGAGTTTGAGCAACATCATAGTGCACAAGACTTTGCAATAACTTCATTCACTGGTGCTTAACATAGGCAGACTTGACTGCTGGTTATCTCCTGGCTGCTTCAAGTCTCCAGGCCGTCAGCAGTCATACTTGGATGCAGCATTTCTTTACACCTTTCTGTCCACTTCTCCAGCCTTCTTTTAAAAATACCACATTGCCAGCAGATGTAGTTCTTTGCTTTTGCCTGTAGTCTCATGATATACTATCAAAGTGTAAGCCCTTTCTTTCTGAGGTTATTATAGCCTACTTTGGTATTCTGTGGGCACTGAGTACTCACTGTGAATGAGACCAGGACACCTACACCTCATGTGAGCACAAAATGATAAGTACAGCACAGTTATTTTCTGACTTAAGGACTACAGTTTGGGCACTTGGACTGTTTTTATTCCTTAATTCCCATCATTTTTGTTAGCAGCACATGTAGGCACTAATTCTGCATGCACCCCAGTGGAGACAAAAGGATTTGTTTTTCTCCATTTTCTTCAGTAAAGATGGGACTTCTTCCATGAAACAACTGATCTTGAGGGGAAGAAAAAAAAAAAGATAGCTGGATAAATCTGATTGACAGCAAATTTCAGGCCACATGACTTAAAAGGGCCGTCTTTATGTTTGAGTCCCATGCTCCAGAGCTGCTCAGAATAGATTTATTTACAATTTCTGATCTAAAAAAAAAAAAATAAAATTGCCATCTTATGCCAGTTGAGGATCTGTCTCCAATTATAGAGAAAAATAATCTAGAAGTATTTTTGACAGTTTTTATTACCTTTTTTATTATATAGAAAAATCATTTATTCTGTGACCTTCCCTTACAAAATTAGTCACCCGGGGTGAGTAATTTCCATTGAATGCATTTTCTCTATCGTGATCAATAACAGAAGCAGAGAGCAAATAAAAGCAGATGAGAAGATATTGTAGCTATGCTGGTAAATTTTCCCAGCAGATTTGAATGGCTGCTTTATTTCTCACAAATAATACATTTTTAAAGCAGTGCTACATGCTTAACTACGATGGGTAGCTCACTAGACCATCACTGCAGAGCTGTGCCCAAAGATCTCTAATGTTGAACCTAATGATCTAAACTTTCACAGAGGGAACCACAGGCTACTTAGTGGGTCAGTGTTTCTGTTGCAATAAATTATTTATACATAAACCAAAATAATAAATATAATTTCATGAATAGAGCACTGACCATGGAGGAAATTGCTGGAGCCTGGATATATTTATGGAACATCTCCTGCAAGATGAAAAGAGTGTGACTGGTGGGAGTCAATCTTTCTCTCTCATGTCATTCTATATGCATGCATCACATTGGATGAGCTAAATTAATTCTACTTCTTGTTTTCTCATGCCAACAAATTCATCCCGATGACAATTTTAAAAAGTCTTTCTAGTTTTCATACCAATAACAGTTGATAATTTTTTTTTGTTTTATTTTAAAAAGTCTTCATTAACTTGTGACAGGCTAGAAAGGTCACCAAACAATTTTGAAAGACTTGCCTGATGACTTTCCTGTTGTGCTGGAGAGTAACATCTTTATTTTGAACCTATGAATAACAAAACACATGTATTTTTCTTTCCCCACAGGCAGACTCAAGATCATGAGCACTTGGGATTTGTGCTTCACATTGGAAACTTCAGCAGTTCATTTCAAGTTCACTATTCACCGCTTCTTTTTTTGATTCAGAAATAGAAACAACATTGACTGAGAAGATAGCTACAATTATAGAAAGAGTTAAGTTTTATAAGGAGAAGTACAGAACAGAATAAAAGATAGTCACAGCACAATAATGGTGTTCAGTTGGTCATCCAAACCTTTAGGCCAAAGGTCAGCTGAGACAACACGTTCAGGGGTAGGATAAGCATAAGTTCTGAGTTTTTTTCAACTTCTGTTGTAATGTAAGGAACATTCTGGGTACTTACAAGGGACATCCCTGCCTGGTGTAGGCTGAGTGGAATGGGACAACTTCCTTCCTGAAATCCATCAGCATCCATTTTATTTGCTCAGTGCACAAGTGGGAACCAGGTTAGAAACAGAGAAGTCCCAGACAGGCACGAGTTTATGAGTTCAGAAGCATAATGCCTGTGGCTGGGATGAGGAAGGGGACATCTGCCCTGCCTACAGCACGCTGCTGGAACAGCCACCCACCTGGGAGACTGAATTTGTGGGCTGTGTGGCCTGTGTGTACCAGCTGTTCTGGCAGCAGGATCCATCAATGTCCACAAGGATGTTGAGTCACTTCATACAGCCACCAGGATGACTCTGAGAGCAATGGACAGCGAGACAAGCAGTCATGTGTGGGCAGTCATGAGAGGTGCCAGGCCTGAGCATCTCAGCTGCTGTATTGACTGCATTGACTGCTGTAGAGCCACAGACAAAAATCTTCCCTGCTTGAATGTCAGATGATGTCCTTTGCATGAGGCTTTATTCTGTGATCTTCCTGGGTGGTAAAGAGCTGGAGGGGAAAATATTTGTCTCCTGATGGGGATTATTAATGGCTTCCTTTATGAAATGAGAAAGCCAAGCATAGCCAAACCCTAAACACAATCTCCATGACCAGGCTTGGGGCTGCCACTATGTTACATGGGGTGCCTCCAGCAACTGAATAAATCTTCAGATTTCCTTCCCTGGTGAGGATGGACAATGTGGTGGATTACAGAAAGAAAGTAACTGCACTTCTTTCCAGTGATCAGCTCTGCCAGGCAATGAAGGAAGCAGCTACTGCCATTTGGCACATCCAGAAAACCTGTCAAATAATTGTCTGCAGGGGTATGGAGTCTAATTCCATCAGCCTACTTTTAGAAAAAAAAATAAAGATAAGAATCTAAGTCTTAAAAAGCAGCAGATACTGTACTGAAGATGACATGGAGAACCTGCACCATATATGTAACATATATATGTAAATATGTAACAAAAAAAAAAAAGAACAAAAAAGAACAAATGAAACCCACACAACCAAACAGAAATATATAAGAATGAAGACTGCACTCAAAATTCAGGTACATAATATAAATTCTTTTTTCAACTGTATGAAGAAGGGGTCAGTCAATAAAGGAATAATTACAGCCTTCCAGAGGTAGAAGAGCAGATACTAGATTGCAGAAAAGGTGAGCATTAGGGAAAAATTAAATGAACTTTTTGCTTTACTGTTCATGACGAAAGAGGATGAAATGCTGCCAAAAAGAGAAATGCACTTTCCTGAGAAAGAAAAATTGAACATAAAAAGAACTCAAGGTCAAAGAATTGAAAGTGATAAAGTAAATATATCCTGAAAATGTTTCCGAGGAACAGATTTGTGGACAAATGGGGAGCTCTGAATATCATTTATCTCAACATTAACAAAGGTTTTGACACTGTCTCCAACAGTGTTCTTGCATTCAAGTTAAGATGTCACGGTCTGAATGGATGGACAATCAGACAGGTAAAACCATAAAATCATAGAATCAGACAATCCTTAGAGCAAGGAAGAAAACTCTGTGGGCCATCTAGTCCAACTTCCCTGCAATGAACAGGGATACCAAAGTCAGATCAGGTTGCCCAGGGCCTGATCCAGCTTTACCTTGAAAGTCTCCAGAGACACGGCATCAACTATAAGACTGTACAACATGTTCCAGTGCCTCACCACCCTCACTGTAAAAGATTTTTTCCTTATATATAGCTTAAATCTACTCCTTTTGAGCTTGAAGCCATTTTCCCTGGTCTGCTATCCACAGACCCTGCTAAGCAGTCTGTCCCCTTCTTTCCTGTAGCTCCCTCCCTTTTAGATACTGAAAGGCCCCTATCAGGTCACCTTGCAGCCTTCTCTTCAGGCTGCACAGCCCCAGCTCTCTCAGCCTGTCCTTTAGGAGAAGTGATCCATTCCATGGATCGTTTCTGTGGCCTTCTTCTAGACACGTTCCAGCAGATCGTGTCTAGATCTTGTTTAGATCTTGTTTAGATGGTTGGGCTCAGAGGACAGTGGTTAATGAGTTGTAGGACTTCAGCAAGGGTCTGTGCTTTGGGACTGTCCTGTTTCTCCTGAACTGTACACATACTTCAAGTTTGTCTGCTACCTGGAGAAAGTATTCAAGTCCACTTTCATCAGGTTTGCAGAGATGACATAAAGTCTTGCTGGAGGGCTGGACTGACAGGAACCTTATGAAACTCAGCAAGTACAAATGCATTTTCTTTCAGCTGGAAAAGCAGAGCCCTACATTGGTAGAGGCTAGTGCTGACTTGCTTTACTGAAGGTCCTTAGGAAATGTAACAGAAAGTACTGTCCATGAGACAGTATGGCCTGGCAGTGGAGAAAACACACAGTCCCTGGGCTGTGCTAGCAAGGCACTACCAAGAGACAGAGGAAAGGATAATCTGCCTAGTCAGTACTTGTTAGAACACACCTAGACAGTTTTAACCCCCACAGTACAGGAAAGACTTGAAAAATTGGATAAATATTGGTAGGAGTTGGAGCACTTCTGTGTCAGGAACCAGACTTGTTCAACCTGAAGGATGGCTTTGGGGTTGACCTGACAACTGCCTCCCATGACCTATGAAAAAGTGAGCAAGAAGATGGGGCCAAAATCTCATAGTGATGCATTGTAGGAGGATGAGAGATAAGAAAGTTTCAAATTGGGAATGATGAAAATCTATTTTTCCCCTAGAAAACAGTCAGGCATTGGAGCAGGTTACCTAGAGAACTTGTGTACTCTCCATCCAGAGAATTTTTCAAGACTACACTAAACAAAACCCTGATCAATCTGACTTCTAACTGAGCCTGCTTTGGGGAAAGTGTTGGACCAGAGACGTCCTGAGGTCCTTTTCTGCCTGAACTATCCTACAATCCTATGATCTGTGGGATTCAAGAGGGAGCCAGCTGAGAAGACTATTCAGAAATGGAAAGCCCTATTCTAGTTTGGAAGCTTAGATATGCTAAAGAATAAACCACTTGAGGTACCTGGCAAGAGAGATAGTAGCAATGACAAAGTTAAGATTAGGAACAGAGATTTGTAGCTTAGAGAGCAGGAGATGAAAGAAGAGAACTGTCATATAGGAGCAAGGGTAGGCCCTACCATTTAAGATGAAAAAGATGATTCCATTAGGAATGTCTGTAACTTGCTATGCAGACTTAGGGAAGTGTCAGAGAAAGTTCCTCCCAGCAGTTTTAGATATGCTACTTCCCACCTTTTTGATGGGGGAGAAAAAAAAAAAAGGGACAGGCAACAACCCAGCCAAAGGAGCATCTCCTGAAACAGGAGCAGTTTTCCTGGGTCCAAGCGCCTGATGATAACTGTTTTGGAGATACATAGGTATGTCCATGGGCACGTTCCCTCCAATGGAGACCTGTGATCCAGATCTTGAACTGTCTGAGACTTATTTTCCTACCTCTGGAGAATCCACCAGAACCTCATCAAGAGCAGATACTAGACTATAAATCACTTAGACAACTTCTATCATTTTTACCAGATTTTTCTTTATCCCTGTTCGATTATCTGCTTGCCATGGGGAGCTACTGAATGCAAACACACCAACTTTGTGGAAATCTCCAAGACAACCCAAGTTGCTGAATGCTGGCAAAATATTTTGAAAATATCACTACTTTCCTGCCATATTCCCATAAAGGGCAGAACTTCAGGCTTAAGAGAACTTTCTCCTTTTATCTTTTGTAATCATTTAACCAATGATTTTGATTTCTAGCCATAAAGTAGAGGGGAAAAAAAAACACCTCAATTCTGGTAGTTTAAGGACTTTTTTTCTGACTGTATTCACAAGAAAAATATTCGGTTGGATCTTCAGGTAAATGCAGCCCACAAAACAACGTGTATGTGTAAATAATTACAATTCAAAGTACCTTAAGAAGTCAATAGCCCATTCCCAGCAGATCAGCAAACAGCATTATCCAAAGATTACCATTTGGGTGTGAGGTCATTCTCAATAGATGGCGGTCCCATTTACCTTACAGAAACCAGCAGTGTATCATGCTGCAAGTCACCATGAAAGCATAGTAAAAAATATTCATTCATTAACCTGAAGAAAGGAAACAGGAAAAGATAAAACATGCTGATGAAACAAAAATAAGTGATCTAGCTGATAGGAGAATACAAGGTGCTCCAAATGAACTTAACCAATCTAGGTAATTGGACAGCAGCATTCTAAGTGAAACTCAGCTGTACATGGCAGGGATGGGGAAGAGGTACTAAATGGTCTTCAAGGTCCCTTCCAACTTAAGCCATTCCATGGTTCTGTGATTCTATGCAGTTGCAGTTTGTGGAAAATAGTTTAAAACTACTTGTATGCACTTACAGGCTCTGAATTAGTTGTAACATCCAAAGAAAAATATAAGGGAATTATTCTGGACATCCCATTGAAGACAGTATGGAGCAGCAATAAATGAATAAAACGCTAGGGGATATTGAGCATGAAACAGACAAAGAATAGTACCAAGAACACTGGAATCAATGAGACACCCTCAGCCTTGCTAAATCAATAGGCGTTTATTTTGCATACCACCTCTCCTGAAATCCACAGACCAAAGTGTCTTGCAAATAAAAGCAAAATTGCAGAATTAAAGAATTGCAAGAGGGAGATTTGATTCTCTGGTTATAAACTGAGTAAAGAGCAAAGGGCTGAACTAAAGCCTGAGTGAGAGGTGCAGTCTATCGCCACAGATGGAGAATTCCTACCAAGAATCAGGTCAGGGTACATAGCATCCACTGCTCTTCCCTCATCTACCTAATCATTCATGACATCATAGAAGGTCAGCATATTGTTCAAGAATGACTTTCCCTTGCTGAAACCATGTTGACTTCTCTTGTTAACCATATCTTCCACTTTTTTGGAGATGACATCCGGAACATCCAGGGTCCATAGACTTGTGAGCACAGCGTTTGTCTAGATGATCGCTGACCAGATTCTCCTTGACCGAGGAGAAGTCTTCCTTTCCCTAGACTCTCTCAACACCAGGGTCTAGGACTCCCAAGGGGCAGTCTCGTCAGTAAAGACTGAAGCAAAGAGGCATTCAGTAACTTCTTCTCAGTGCCTCTGTTACCGCTAGGTTAGATGTCTAGGTTTGTTTGTGAGTAGGCACTCACGCACAGAGGAAAATCTATAAATAATGAATTACCAGAGCATAGCTCCAGGGGAATCATAGTCACTGCTCCAGTGTTTGCAGGGCTGGACCTCAAGCACAGCAGCCAGGGTTCAGAGTCAGCAGTTTCAAATTCCTGTGACAATTTTTCACATTCTAAGTTTTATCTAGGTTTTTCACTTTGTATATATGCTTTGGGGGTTATAGACTATTTCTTTATGCTTTCTGTATGTTTGCACAGAATGGGAGAAATGGTTAAACAAATAAGCAGAACAATGCTGACAGGCTTGGCGCAAGATAGCTCAATATCTAATCTGGCAAGGCCTTGGCATATATATGCAGTTTTACAGGTAGTGATAAGGTGGATTTGCAAACTCAAAAGAAGGAGAACGGCACAAGAATACTACTGAGGTAACAAACAGAAATCATAATGGAAAGCTTGAGTGAAGGAGAGAGTATTTTAATGCTTCCCCACTCAGACTTTAATAAATTTGGCTAAAAATGGTCAAACTTCAGATCAATGAAGCCAAAAGCAGAGAGAAATAATCATGCTGAATCCTTGTGGAATGATTGACATTCATAGTTTTAAAGGCAGAAAATAATCACTATTTCTAGTAGACAGGTGATGAAAATAAGAAGAGAGGAGGTAGATATCATCCGCAAAATCTTAGAGTCAGATGTTAATACATGAGAGAATCAAGCTCAGCTTGCAGTGACCTACCAACAGGCTATTCTGCAGAAAAGTCACTAAAATGTTCTACTATTGACCATTATTATACTATAATTGTGTTCCAAACATTTCAAATTGGAGGTGAGATATAAAGAGTAAAAAGGTGAATAAGGAAAAAAAACACTGTCTTGAAAATGGCATTAAGTTGGGTCACCTCATTTCAGAAAAGGTGCAGCAGAAACAGAACTGATCAAGAAAAATAAGTAGATTGAATGGGCTCTGCTGAGCTTTTGGGTTGTAACCCCAAGAAAGGGCAAAAAAGTCAATGCAAGAGGGGGAAGCTGGATAGTGAGGAAAAGGAGAAATGGAGCTGTAATATGCTGAGAGCACAACTTCAGTCTAAGGCAATGAAAATCTCACTCACCCTTTTCCTACACACTCTAGCCTTGAGGTCAAGTATTTGCTGTCAATCTCTCAAGTACACACTCAGGTCCACTATCTAAGTGTGGAATTAATATAGTGGGTGCATGTTTCATTATCACATGCAAAGTAAATTTAAATATGCTAGGAACATCTTTTATTTCAAGGAAAGAATTTCAGACTGAAATAACTGGGGGGGGAGAAGGAAATCTCCTTACTGAGGAAAAAAATATTTCAATTAAAAAATGGATAACAAAGCACTCCATGTTTTTTTCTTGGTAAAACTTCCCATTTATAGAGAGGAAATAAAGAGGGGAAAAAATGTCGAGAAGGGCTGCATTATATCTTGAAGAAAGAAGCCCTGGTCTAAATTAACTTTGCATAACAAAGATCTGAACGTACATCTTTTAAAGAGGAGGACAAGTGAAAATCAAAAGTCAAAACGAGTCCTCTTTAAATAAACTCTCAATATTGTTTACTTCCACATGACTTCTTGTCAGGGGGGGAGAGGACAGGAACTAAAGAAAAAAAAAACACATTTAAATAATTAAAAAAAACAGTATAAAATTATTTAAGGAGATCCTATTTAATCAAAGGGAAAGTATCAACTTGGTCACAGCCATCCAGGTGACTGTTTGGAACGAGGTCTGAGGAAAGATACAGATAATCCTTTTCCTTAAGAAGAAAGTCCTGTTTGTACCAAAAAAGAGATAGATGTTAAAAAACCCTTACATAGCTGAATTGGAAACCATGTCTTCCACATGAGATCTTCCGCTTCCATGTTTAAAGCTTGTTCCCTGCTTTCAGTGCTGCCATACCTTCCATCCCAGTGCTTCCATCTCTTAGCTCTTCTCGTAGCATACCATTGATCAGATTAATTTAACCTGAAACTATCATCCAGCTATGAAATTTGCATTATTCTCAAGGTGGTAAGTTCTTCTTGCTGACTGTCCTGATGGTCCTTTGGGGAGATCAGTGAATCTGGATAGTAATAAAATGTTAGTTTAAAACCTAAAATATTTCAGAGCCCTTTTTTTCCACATGCAGCTACTTGGAGTGGGCACCACTGCCCAGTGTTAGTAGATGGAGCGGTGCTCGGTCACTCATGGTCTCCACGTATCTGCAAGCCAGTTTGGCTTCTTGAGCAATTAAAGGCCCTTTGCTTGCACTGCTGATGCTAAATGGCTCCTTCTTGTTTGCTGTAAGATATCAAAGCCAAGAAACTCTCTTCTGCAAATTCCAGTATTTTTCTCTACTGTCTGAAGGCACCAACCTATTCTTGGCAACATTTGATACAAGATTTTTTTGTTTGGTTGGTTGGTTTGGTTTTTTATTTCCCTTTTCCCATCTCACCTGCCCCCTTCAACATTCAGAGAAGTGAATCACACCAGCTCCCTGACCCAGCTCCCTGACCCATTTTATAGAAGATTTTTCAGGCGAGTGTATTGGTGCAGCTCCTTTAGATGCTGTCATATCTGGTACCAACTCCTCCCTAAATGTAATTCATTTCAGCTGTAACACATTACTTGCTAAAAAACAAGCAAATAACAACAACAAAAAACCCTAAGAAATACACAAGTAAATTATTAACCTTGTTACTCAATTGAGCAAGGGACCTGGAGCCTGTAATGTGATACTGTACAATCATATTTTCAGAAACCAGAAATACAATTAGTGCATAAACCTGGAAATGTACATCCTGTGGTTTCATGGTGCTGTTTTCCATAATTTCTGCATACTACAGTCAGGAGAACACATTACTTTTCTGTCCCCCTCCTTGCTCTGTTGCTTTTCACTGAAGATCTCCTGTTCTGCATTTATACCACTCCAGCACTCATTCAGTTGCAACTCGCTGCAGGAAAGATCCCATCAGGAGGATATCAGGAGGAGATGGTACTTCCCTACAGCAGCTGGAGATCCATCTGTTCTCTGAATAAGCCCGTGCAGGCAGGACCTTCAGCTTAAGACCCCACCGTGTCCAGGCCTGCATTAATATACTTTATACCGCAGGGATTCAAGTAAAGAATAAGGACAGTCAGTGGTTGATTCATTAAGCAAATTCCAGACTAGATGGAGCTAACACAGCTCTACACCTCATCAAGAAGACATCTTTCCAGGAATATAGACCCAGAATGGCAGCCTACAGTCAGCATTCCTGGTACTCGTTTGCTCTTCTCATTTCTGTCATCTTAGTTCTGATAGATTATTTCTTTTCAACTCCAGTCTCATTTCAGAATTTGAATAACATTCCAAAGAATCAATTGCTTAGGACGACTGGAGGGGAAAAACAAAAACAAAAACAAAAACAAAAACAAAAACAAAAAAACTTTCTGTAAATCATTTTCCTTAAATATACAAGATTGTGTTTGCGTTTGGAAAAGTCTTGCTGCTTCTTAATTATGCAGTAAAACTGAACAGGAAGGCTGGAAGACTGCCCAAGGTCACAACATGAACACACATCTCAGGTTGAGTGAAGCATCCAAACATGTGAGCTCTGATTTTCGTCATCTAGCTATTAGACAACACTTTTTATTTCCATCTACTATTGATTTACACTCTTCTACTTTTGGAATCCAGCAGGCATTTCGTTAATTCAATATCCAATAGCTCATAATGACTCTTCTAAAGATAGACTGCTACAGGGCAGCCATGCTCCATGCAATGAGCATAGAAGTGTGATCAGGAAAGCATTTTTCTTCTGGGATGTAATTCCCTCAGCCTCAAGAAACTTCTTCTCAGCTAAGTTTAATGTGGTGGAAAAAATTCCATACACTCAAATTACATTATTTTCAGAATTTTTTCACGGGGGTGGTGAAATTTACAGTGGCTTGTTTCTAAGATGCTTCATGTTGCTGACACGTAAGTTCTTTCCTCTAAAATAGAAAGAGGGAGAAGCTGCTCAGGTGGCATAACCCAGGACGATCTCCTTAAAAGAGGGAGTAACATAAAAAGAAGGAGTTTTTTCACATTCTTCATTTTCCAAATTCTTTGGATGGCACAATATGTCAGCCAGCATCATTCCCATTATTTGCCATGATGGATCCTGACACGGCGACTCAGAGCCGCTCAGGGCATGTGGCTAGCAGCCATTAGCACAGTAGAGCTACTAAAACACTGCTTTAATTTACACCTGCCTACTGTACGTGTATAAACCCTGCAGCTGCATGTGCTGCAAGTTAGCCATGGTTTCTTGGCAGATCCAGAAAGAACAATAGCAAGAGACAGAGTCCTTTTCAGCACTCCTATTTCTTTCCAATTCTCATTCTCAAAATGACTAAAGATTTCCATTAAAGCATCAAAATATCTTTCTAGGAGTAAGACCAACTCTGCATAAGATAAAGAAATAGAAACTGTATAAACAATTTTAGCATTCAAAAACCTTTCCAAGCCAATTGCAGTATAATGAATTCAGTGTAAATTTGTGCTGACCTTGGATCTAAAATACTCTCCTTCTGCCAACGATTTGCATCGTGGGTATTGCTTTTGAGTCAGGAATACAGTAAATTTCAGTGTGTAGGTTTTAAAGGATGAAAAGAAAGTATTAGCTGAGTCTCTGCTCAGTGAGGTCTGCACAGCCTCACTGAGCCTGGAGCCTCACCAAAGCCATCAGAATTTCTTCCTCCAGTTGAGATAAATCTTACACAGGGCAGAGAAGGCAGAAAATACCTGCTAAAATGGCACCTGCTTCCTTGATGGCCAAATACCTTCCCTTGAACCTGAGCACACCTTTGTGTTTAGGACTGGGATTATGTACATCCAGGCATCACATTCCCCACACTTGTGAGCAAGCAGTGAGATCCAGAGCCAGTATGCATGAAACAGAATGGAAAGGAGGAGAAAAATGTTTTCCGACCTCTGCACTGACAAGGTCTGCTCACTGTGCTCTCTGAAAAGTTCACAG
This sequence comes from Perdix hodgsoniae, assembly GCA_035772895.1. NCBI lineage: Eukaryota > Metazoa > Chordata > Aves > Galliformes > Phasianidae > Perdix > Perdix hodgsoniae. The sequence goes on from JAPSGF010000032.1 coordinate 1,668,106, forward strand.
CTGCCAACATACCACTGGGATTTCTATGATCCAGCCAGCTGCAAAGACAGCACGCACAGAGCAGGGCTGCCTGCTGCTGCCAGCAGTGGCCACTTCACTGGGGGATCTCCCTCCAGCCACAACAAGGTGCTGAATAGTCCTGCTGTTCTGTATGTTTATTAATGTTTGCCTCTTTCTTCCTCACCCTCATATTACGTCAGCTTCTGAAGGCATTTCCAAAAGTCCTTCCCCTTCACAATCCCCATATGAAATCGGTCTTATAAATAAGATGCTTCCCGAGTACTTTCAGAAAAGTGAAAGTTGCTGCATAGCACCTTGCACACACTGAGCAATGCAGCCCCATAGGGAAAAGAATCTCTGAAATGGTGGAAGGACTGAATGCAATTGATAATCACTGTGTCTCATAAACGCAGCCTTCAGAGAGTCAGTCCCTACCGAGGGACTGCTTGTTGCCCATGCAATATGAAACCAGCCCAGGTATTTCCTCTTACAAATTGATATAATAGATCATAAGTTGTAGCTGCTATTTTTCTGTCTTTTTTTTAACACATGCAACTGTTTAGTGATTTACTCACACTATATGATCCTGTCTAGCTCAGCTGTAATAAACATCATCTCATATTTGTAGAACACCTTTGTCCCATAGGGACTGAAAGTACTTAACAGAATTGTACTGTTTTCTTGGATAGACTTATTTTTATTCAACAAGATCATAACGTGCCTTGTACAGTCAGAACATTTTAAGTGAATCTTTAGACATGTCAGTTCTTGCTCAAGAGAATTTCAGTAAATACGCCTCGATCATTGATTCATGCAATTCTGGACCTCTGCCACTTTATTCTGAAAAGTCAATATTTTTGAAGGATTCAGTATAGGAATGTTAGTACAGCACATTGGTAAAGACAGTTCTTCTTCTGAGGGGACATGAGCACTAGCACCAGTAAAACACTGTAAATATTAAGGCAATATTGTTCATGACAGAGGAGTAGATGAAGTGAAATGAGGCCCTGACAAAGCACATGTGTCGTATATTGGGCAGGTGCTTCCAGCAGCAAGGATGGGTTTCCTGCTATGCAGTACAACTCAAGAGATGTCTGCAAATACAGAATGGCTTACTAATCCATGCTGAACTTGCTAAAGGCATACCCTGCTAAAGGCATACCCCACACTTCTCCCAGATTCTGGATGAGCAGAATGCTGGAGCGCCATGGAGGCAAAGTGAGGTGGGCATTGCATTTCAGCAGTGGCGGCAGTGATGTAAAAGACTAACAGTGTTTTGGATGGTCATGCACAGCTATCACATCACAAAATGAAGAGCATCTCAAGGACACGGAGTTGTGGAGCAGGACGTGGAGTTACTGGAACAAGTCCAGAGCAGACATGAAGATGATCAGAGCACTGAATCCCCTACAGGAACAAGCTGAGAGAGCTGGGGCTCTTCAGCCTGGAGAAGACAGATCTCTGAGGTGACCTTACAGCAGCCTTCCAGTATCTGAAGGGGGGCTACAGGAAAGCTGAGGAGGGACTTGAGGGACTTTTTATAAGGGTATGTAGTGATAGAATAAAGGAAAATGGCGTTAAACTGGAAAAGAGTACATTTAGACTGGATATTGGGAAGAAATTCTTTACTATGAGGGTGGTGAGACACTGGAACAGGTTGCCCAGAGAAGTTGTGGGTGCTTTCTCCCTGGAACTGTTCAAAGTCAGGCTAGATGGACTTTCAGCAACCTGGTCAAGAGGAGGGTATCCCTGCCTATAGAAGGAGGCTGGAACTAGATGATCTTAAAAGTCCTTTTGAATCCAAACCATTCTGTGATTCTATAATTCTATGATTCAATCAGTTCATATGCACAAATCAGTGGATTACAACCAGGGAATTATGTATGAAGCTGTATATTGGCTTCAGTGTGTTGAAAAAAATGGTGACAACATTGGAATGTCACAAAGTTTGTGCCAGATGAGTCTCTGAAATGCTCACACAGGAACAGAAAGAACAGTACGTGCAACATTGTCAGGGCCTATTGAATCAACATGAGGCTGAAGGTGACAGTTTCCTGGATCATAACATCACTGGTGGCAAGATGTGGTGTCATCACTGAGAGCTGGAGTCAAAACAGCATTCCATGGAGTGGTGACATTTGAATTCCTCATTGAAGAAAAGGTTCAAGATGCACCCGTCAGCAGATAAAGCAATGTGTGCTGTCTTTGGGTTAAGAAAGGGATTCCTTCCGAATTCCTTCTGGATTTCCTGTAACCAGGACAAACCATCGACTCTGACCATCACAACACTAAGCTGAAGGCTTCCAGAGTCAGACCAGAGAAGAAGACAGTCTTCCTCTTGCAACATGAGAACACCAGGCCCAATACCAGTTTGAAGGCTGTGGATCACAATGCCAATCTTGGATGGTCTTGAATCCTACCACATCCACCATATAGTCAGAATTTGGTATCACCTGACTTCCATCTGTTCAGGCTGATGAAAGACAGATTGCATGGGCAACATTTTCCTATCAGTGGTGCTGTCATATCAGCTGTGAAACTGTGGCTCACTTATGAGATTTTTGTGAGTGTAGCACACAGACTCTTGTTCATCACTGGTTAAGTGCATAGCTACTGGTGGTGACTCTTCAAAAGTAGAGTTCCATAGTCGAAAATTTACTCTGTGAAACAGTGATTGTGTGCTCTTTATATCTGTTGTAGTTTCTGTGGAATTAAATAGGAGGCATTGCTTTCAGAGTGACCTATGTAGTTAATCAAGACACCCTTTCCTGTAACCCTGGGATTAGTGCTTAAGGCTTTGTGTTTTGTTCGTTTCTTTCTGGTATGCAGCAGCAGAGAAGGAAAATTACTGAATTACTTACAGTTGGCCTGAAAGTTAGGATTACAAAGGTAAGTAGTCAAGGAAGTTTAAAAAGGGATAGTGTCATGCAAGCACATGGCCAAATTCATGAGATGCAGCCAGTCATCATAAAAATATGGCCTCAGCCCAATGCCTTGGGAACTTGGACAACTTGGGAAGTGTCTTCAGCAGTTAAGAGGGGCTACTTGTCCAACATGTACCATTCTGTTTGAGACCACTAGCCATTTCATTTAGAGCACATTGCTATGAATGGTATTATGCTTGGACTGTCAAAAGGAAAAAAAAGGGTAGGCACGTTAGTCCACAGATTGCTAAGTACAAGGTTATTTTTTTCTATCCTTCTACAGGAAAACTAATGATGTAATCACACAGGTCAAAAGAACAGGAGCACTTTCTGGGAAGCAGCTGATGATCCCAGAGCTGCACAAGGAGCTGATCTTCATGTTGTGATCAATACACATGCCAAGAACCAGAGGGGTCATTTTCTCACTTAGATAGATTAATCCGACAGACTTTTCCAAGCTTGGTTTTGCCATTTTTTTTCTAATGGAGGATAACAGAGATTGCTGTTGAAATCTCCATTCCTTCTGAGGAAAAAAAATATTGAAATTAAATTTCATTTCAAACAATGAAAGCTGCTCTATTTTTCTGAAAGGAATGCAAGGGTTTTTTTGTTCCTACCATGTTCAGTTCTCTCTTTCAGCTCTTCAAAAGGATATCTCAGGTGCTAACAATCTTGCTAAATGGAGAGAGGGACAAAAGACAGTAAGCTCAGACTTGACAGTGTTAGGGCTGAAAGCTCTGCTGCTCCCTCCTAGCTAGCGGGGCCAAAAATCACATTTTAAAAGTAAGCACTACTGGAATGCATTTGGCAGTGCCTGTGGTTCAGCACACCTCATCAGCACCACAAGCCGGACCACCAGGCATCAGGAATGTGATTTACAGTGAGGATGAAGGCATTTGGGAGCTGATTGCTTGAAATAGCCTCTGTGACACTGATATTACAGCTAATTAATTGCTAACCTTCAAAATTACTTTGATTAGCGACTGCCAGAAAGCCTAGGAACAACCTCGGACCAACAGCCCTGGCTGCATGCCACCTCTTATTTACTCCCCCCTGTATGCCTGCCTTCTGTCAGTACCATCCTTCTCACAGGTGTGTGCCAGGCTGGGGGGAGTGTGGCCAGCACCACTCCTGGCAAGGTCCATTCCTCAGCCCCCCAGCAGCCTGCACTGCCTTAGTGGCCACACAGCTACCTGGACCAGAGGTTGGCAGGGCTGCTGGATGGTGATGCCAATGAGAAGGAGCATCATATTGTGGCTTATGAGTACCTGTAGCAGCTGGAACTTAGTAGAAAAGTTGTTTCTTCTTAAGACCAGACAGAGGACTTGAAAGCTTGAGAACTTGCCTGTTTTCTTCTAGATATTTTAATTAGTCTGATAAAAGAACAACTTCTCCCTCTCATCCTCATCTCACAAGAGACATGAGCAACAGCAAATTCAAACCATGTGATGATTATTTAGTTTTAGATGTAAATGGATTAAGCTGCTTTATATGAGATGCACAGGAAGGCAATAGTACAGCCATTAATGACTGAACAATGGGATATCCACAAACATGATGGAGCTGGTCTTACAGACATGTTGCTTCAGCTCCCAGCTGTGCACAGGCTTCCTATGTGGGCCAAGCAAATTCTTGACTCCTGTATGTAAAATAGGACCCCTTGGCACCAAGGGGCTGATGTTTGCCGAGTTCTTAGCAGCCACAGATGCAGAACTTCTCGGCTGTGGTGGGAGATACTTCTGTGCTGCTGCACATTGTTGATATGTTTGAAACAAGTGAGCACAGTAGTATTTCAGAGAGACTGCAGCAAAGTGGCACGTGAGGAGGGCAGATAGATAATTCCTTGTTCAGCATTCTGGAGAGTAGGGCTTCAGGTGATCCATCCCACAGGGCAGGTGACAGGAGTGTCACTGGCGCCCATCATGGTGGCACTGATGGTACCAGCAGTGGCTCTGCTGTCCTCAGGCGCTGGAGCTGAGGCAGACCCCCAGCTGCCAACTGTTTGTGCCACGTGCAGTAGTAGTCTGCAATTGCTGTCAGCAAAACCTGCATCTAAACTCAGCAGAGATTTGCTTATTTCAGTCCTTACACACCCTCATTATCACAGTCTGGTGGTTAAGAAACTTTATACCTGCGATAAGGACAATTTCCATCATTGGGAGCCAGGAGGTTGGAGTTTCACTCTGTCAGGTGCCAGCAGGGAATTCCCCTGCCCTGGTGAATGTACAGACCGGGCAGCTCCAAAGGGGACAGAGAGACTTCTGATGTCACAGAGAGGATGAATTAATATCCCCAAATTAATATCCCCAGCCATAGATAATAATTTTTTCCATGCTCTTAGAACATTAATAAGACAGTTTTAACCTGTTCTTCACTCTCTCTGTTCAATGAGCAAAGGCGGGACAATCTCAGACAGTCAGAGCTGGTGGCTGAGTTAGACAAACCCCACTGGGAACCTGGCAAAGGAGCTGGGGAAAGTGTCTCAAAGCAAGGAGCCATTGCAGAGCCTTCCTGGGGCAAGCAGTAAGGTACATCTTCCCTTCCTCAGGCTGAAATAAGCAGATGGATCTAGAAGAGCAGAGAATCCAGAGCAAGAGCTTTGGCTCAGCACAGCCTTTCCCTTTTGGTGAGGAGAGAGCTTTTTTCATGGTTGTGGATCACAGAAGTCTTGACTCAAGTTTCCACAGATGGCAGCAAATCAAGGGGCCCAAGGAATGAAAGTAACAAAGATTTCTGTGCAAGATGGAACTACCATTTCTGGGAAAGGCAATGTGTACCACAGTCCTGGCCTTTGGAGAGATTTCGGAAAGGGGGGGGGGGGGGGTGTTTTATCCGTCAGTGCTCTGATTTCTGCATTGTCACAATCACAGTGCAGCAGCAGATCTGCATGTGTTAAAGTCATTGGGATCACTGTGGTTGTCTCATCTGCCCACCTGTATGAGGGAGCCCTGTTTGTTTCCCTGTTGATGCCCCATCCAGCCCAATGCCATGCAGTTTGACAAGAGCACTTTCCTTGGCAAAACAGCCAGCCCTGATTTACAGGCCCAAAGTGATGGAGACTTCCTCCCACCCCAAGTAACCTGTTCTGATAATGAATTACGAGAATAAAGGGAGCAGTTTAATCAATGGTATTTGTGTAGGATGATTTTACACTTTGAAACAGTGCCCAATGCAGTAAGTAAATTGCCCCCTGGCTTTCATAAACATCATCTGTACACAAACATTATCCAGAGCAACGGTATGGCAGGGAAATTCTCCAGTGTGAGATAATGCCATCTCCTCAGCAGTAAGAAAGGTACAGCAGTACATACCAGCTGGGAAAGAGGGAGAGGCGACAAACAGCAGCCAGCTGGAAAATGACTGTGTTAGGGCTACAGCTGCTTGGGTCTGCATGATTTAAAGCACCAGCAACACCAAGGCATGCTGAGGAAACGAGTCCTGCAGGAGAGTATCTTCAGACCCAGGAAAATTACAAGGCACCCAGAGATCAAGCTGCTTCTGTGGGGTGCCTTTATAATATGGCCACCAGCAGGAAAGATGTCGGAAATTAAGTTCCATCTAATCAGATGGAACTGGCAATAAAGCCAGGGCTGCTACATCTATTTATTTATTACATTAAGTCCAAGGGAACAAGAGCCCTTTTTCTTTCTAAATTTGGATGTAATTATAGTCATCTCTTCATTAGTGCTTCGTAACCTCCATCTCAGAGTGCTTTGCAGAACTGATGGCATCATTTCTCTTTTACTGGCAGAGAAACCAATGCTGGGAAATTGAAGAGTGGTTTGGCCAAATACCTGTAAGAGTCCAGTAATTGATCAAAGAAGGGAACGTGGCCCTGCTGCATCATTATCCTTTCCTTGTGTTCTGTCATACTGTGCCCGGTAGGAGAAAATCCCTGACAGCCTGCTATGAATCTACCACCACAAACCAGGTACAGTCAGACTGAGCGATGCATTTTGACCATAGCCAACTCCTTGCTTACATCTGTGAAGGCATGCAGCAGCCTTCCCCAGCATGTGATTTGAATCATAGGTGGTTTGGGTTGGAAGGGACCTTAAAGATCATCCAGTTCAAACCTCCTGCTGCAGGCAGGATTGCCACCCAGTAAATAAGACACTAGAGGAGATGATCAAAGGATCAATATTTTGTTCATAGAATCATAGAATTGCTCAGGTTGGAAAAGACCTTAAAGATCATTGAGTCCAACCACAAACTAACCATGCTAACCTAACAACCCTCCACTAAATCATGTCCCCGAGCACCACATCCAAATGTCTTTTAAACACATCCAGGGATGGTGACTCAACCACCTCCCTGAGGAGCCTATTCCAGTGCTTAAGAACCCTTTCTGTTAGGAAGCTTTTCCTGATATCCAACCTAAACTTACCCTGGTGCAACTTGAGGCCATTTCCCCTTGTCCTGTCCCCTGTCACCAGTGAGAAGAGACCAACCCTGCTCTCACTGTAAGCACCTTTCAGGTATTGGAAGAGAGCAGTAAGGTCTCCCCTCAGCCTGCTTTTTGTGAACTGTAGACTAATGTAATCGTGTTATAAGGAGATATCTAGATTTCAAGTGCCTCCATGTTAGGTTATGTGATCCCTGAGACAAAAGGTAGGACACAACTACTTTTGGTCATTTAGTCATAGCTTTAGTCACCGGTGTTACTTTCTAGAACAGCAAGACTTGTCATCTTGTGGTGGAGAACAGGGCAAGGAGGATGAATGATTTCAGACCCTCCTGCCCACCACCCTGCTTGGACCAAGGGAATACTGCTTCCAGTCCACACTTCCCCCACTGACAAGCAAAGGAAGGGAAAGAACTCTCAGCTTGCAAGTCAGGACTGCAGAATTGGTGTCGTAACCAATAGAAAGAAGAGCTTTAAAGCACTGGGTCACTGAGGAACCGCGAGGTGCCCAGCCATCAGCAGGTCTTAGAGCAGAGTACACAGGCTTGCAGCAGGACTGCCCTCCCTCCAGGAGATATCCTAGCTGCCACCAGACAGCTGAAGCCAAGAATCTGTTCTCAGCAGCCCTACCTGGATCACCCCAGTAGGAAACTGCCCAGGAGAAACTTTCATCCTGCCTTTAAAACATGAATGACTTCTAACATCCTCAGATAGCTTTAAATATTGACATTTCTTCTTTCAGCATCCCTCTGTTAAAAACAACGGGAAATTCGTTTCCACCTGATTGTGTCAACTGAGCAAAAAGCTGCTTCAGGCACTTGAACAGAGCAGTATTATCAGCACTGTCAGAAAACACTGAGTGCACTACTATCAGCTGCTCCATGGTGGGGACAAAGGGGTTAATTTCATATAAATTATCTGGACATGTGCCCAGCACTAAGCCTCATGGTATGAGGCATGGACATAAAATAAACAACAGGCATTGCTCCCAAGGGCTCTCAGACAGTTCAAGCTCCTGATGGCTTTTTTTTTCATGATTTTTTTTTTTTTTAATGTGCTATGGAGTGTCCCAATGGAGGCAGCTGTCTGATGAGAGCTTCAAGAAATTCAGTCTTTATCCGCAGGTGTTTAAATGGGGGCTGAGCTTTGAGGAAGAATCGCGTTTCTGTGAAGTGAGGGGCGGTGGGATGGCAGGGAGCCCATGTCAAGAGATCAGGGATGTGATCCATTGTGGGCCATGGCAGGAGCCTTGTGGTGCACCCTGCAGTCCAGGAGGGAAGAAGAAAGGACTGGAACCCCACAGCGACAGTACATGGGCAGCACTCCTCCTTCCGTGGGAATGAATTTGGCCAACAGCAAACACATACAGAGCAAAAAGAGACTAAAACAAAACAAAAAAACCTGCACTGAGCTGCCTGCAAAACATGTTCTGTGGTCTGGTGGGAGAAATGCAGGGGCCATGCAAGGCATGTTCTACTGTTTGTCCTGCCACCTCTTTTTGTTTTCTCCCTGTAACCAGACTGGCTGTTCCTTAGTCATTAAAAGTGAACTTGTCCAAAAGATAGAAGAAAAAGAGTTGAGATAAAGAAGCAGACAAAGAAATGAGATTGGTGGCAGGGTAGGGAAGGTGGGTGTGGGAGGCCAAGGCTCAGGGACCTCCTTTCTGTCAGCTCTCAAATTCTGGAGCATCTGAGCTACTTATGGCAATAGGGAGAGCCTCTGCATATAGCGCAGCAACAGCACACTGCAGCCCCTGTCGGAATGCTTCTGGATGCTTTCATTCAATGTATGATCACAGTAGATGAAAGACCTTTACTAGGAGAATATTTTCTTCAGAGGGCAAGATGTATGCCCTAGACACTAGAAACATACTAGACATTAAGCACAGAAAATCCCATTTTTCAGCTGCTGAGAGCTGCCCTGATGTAGCAGAGTACACATAAACCCAGGCAGAGTGGGTTTACAGCTGCTCTGTGTTACGAGGCTGGCACAGAGCAGCTGGAGTGTGCCAGTACAATGGCCCCTACAACGTTCTTGAGGCCTCGTCAGACCTTTTTTTATGAGCACACTTAAGATGGAAAGGGTGGAAAATGTCCATCACAAACAGAAATACAATGAAATCAGTTTAAAGGCGATGATGCTCTCTCAGTGTAATATTGCACAGTGGTGAGTATTTTATGGGAAACCCTCTGAAGTTGGCTGCTTTGGGACACGTAGGAAAGAACTGAGGATCCGCAATGCTGCAATGATTGTGTCCAGCAACACCTCCTCGGTCCAAACCATGTTTGAACACTGACATTAATTATGGGGTGAAAGAAATGGATGTGTGTCGCGGGTTAAGCAAGATCTACCTGTGCCCGTGACAGGGGGGCAGCTGGCCCAAAAGGGCCGCTGGCCCAAAAAGGGAAGGGGAAAAGGGAATGGGAAAAGAAAACAGCGGCAGCGATCTAAGGAGGAAAACTTATTTTACTAACTATGATATTGGAAATGCAAAATAACACAATATAATAAGATCTAATTGAAATTGAGACTGATAAATCAAAAAGATAGGAGAGAGAGTTCCCGAGACCAAGTCAAACCTGAAAAGTTTGGGATGGCTGGGAAAACGCTGCCTCCAGGAGCCCACTGACAAGCAGTAAGAGAAGGTTCCCCCCCCCCGGAAGGGTCAGATCCCATGACTTCCGTCACGTACAGAGATAGGTACATGGAGCTGGAGTATTAACACTTTAGTTCCAGTGTACTACATGATGTGTTGATGTGGAATACTAAAAACCAAAAAACGTAAAACCATGACAATGTGCTGCCTACTTCTGAGTATTTGTGTACTTCCTAGTACCATGTCAAAGGGTTACTTGCAGCCTAGAGTTAAATGTGGAAGGTTCATTGCTCATACATGATTTGCAAAACCTCCTAATGTGATATAACTTAAATTTGAAGTAGTGTAAATTGGCAACCTGATGAAGAGGGGCAATCACAGAAGAGCACACAATGGGGCACGCTTCCTTCCATCTGTGTTTTAGAAATGTGAAGGGAAAAAGAAAAACTCAGCACTCCAGTAAAGGAGGCTGTGTAAGCACTTGAGAAGAAAATAAAAGAAAGAAAAAGTATTTTTGTGCACGAAGAATTAATCTGCATGCTGACCTTCTGCCCTCTCTGGCACTCACACAGCAATACAAAGGGAAATGCGGCTGCAGTGCAAATGACACAAACAAATTCCTGCGGAGGAAACAGTTCTGATGGAGACATCCATTCTGCAGACCAAACCCACCCTGCTCATACACTTTCCCTTCGCACAGCTCACAGCTCCTGCTCTGTTAATGGAAAACTCCTGCACAAAGCGTAGCTCACAGGAGCAACAAAATCAATGGGTGCAGGTTTGAATTTCTCAAGCGCTCGAGCTGCCACGCCTTGGCAATGAGAAATCCTTTAGCTTTGCAGCTCACCCAGCCCACACTGAGCTCCATTTGAAATATCCACAGCCCTCTGATCTACTGCACTGCACCAGGCAGGACTGATGGCTGTGGGCCTGAGCTATCAGTGGGGCTGAGTTATGCTGTCGGGAAGGAGAATGGATGCTGCTGCCTGCCTGGCAGAAAGGAGAAAAGGGAGAGAGACAGTTATTATAAGTTTGACTAGGGACAGAATTAAATCGATGCAGTAAATGGCACTTAATGCTCTTTAGTGACCCAATGTATTTACTTCTTCATCCCGTGTGTGGTGTGGCTGATTGCGTTTGATGCATAATACACAAAAAGCACCAGAGGCCATGTCTGGAAAGGCTTGGGATACAAACCAAGTTCTCTGTGTACCTCAGTTTTTCACTGTTTCTGCGTTCACACACATGCACAACTTTCCTGCATGACACACGGGACTCAGTAGCACCTTTCAGAGTCACATTGGCACTGATTTAATGTTCCAGCTGAGTTTTAATTTCTGTGATCAGCAGTCAGGGTTCCAGCCCTGTATAAATTCTGACAGTTTCCTTGGTTTTATTTGACTAAAACAGCAAAGCTTTTTTTTTTTCCCCCCAAGATCAAAATCTAAGACAACTTGGTAAAATCTTAGAAAATTAAATAAGTGTTGAGAAATGTGTCAGCTGCAGAATACAGTGAGACTTCACTCACTTGTGTGGCATCCATCCATATACAACCAGGCAGGCTGTCCTCCTCAGAAAGCTCAGTCCTCAGGGCTATGTGAAGGCATGGATTTCTTCGTCTACATGACATGCTGGGGAATACCCAGTGCCAGAGCAATGGGGATGTAAGAAAGGCAGCGCAGTCCTAGAAAGACATCGGTGGATGGGAAAGCCAAGTTCTTCTCCTTGTCCTGGCATAACTTTGCTTGCTTGCTTAATTTTTTTTCCAGCCCAAGATCTGAAGTGAAGATTTCTAACCCAGCTCACTGCGAGTGGGCTGTGCTGGGGATATCCCATGGACCAGTTAGAGGTCAACAAGGAGATCAGGCCCAGTCAGCATAGGTTTACGAATGGTAGATCCTGCTTGACAAAACTAATTTCACTCTATGAAAAGGTGACCTGCTTAGTGGATGAAGGTAAGGCTGTCGATGAGATCTACCTGGACTTCAGTAAAGCCTTTGACACTGTCTCCCACAACATTCTCATGGAGAAGCTGGCTGCCCACGGTTTGGATGGGAGTACACTTCACTGGGTGAAACACTGGCTGCATGGCTGGGCCCAAAGGGTTGTGGTAAATGTAGTTAAATCCAGTTGGCTGCCAGTCACAAGCGGTATCCCCCAGGGCTCAGTACTGGGGTCGCTTCTATTTAACATCTTTATTAACGATCTTGATGAGGGGATTGAGCGCACCCTCAGTAAATTTGCAGATGACATGAAGTTGGGAGAGAGTATTGATCTACTTGAGGGAAGAAGGGTATTACAGAGGGACCTGGGTAGACTGGATCAATGGGCCAAGGCAAACTGTATGAGTTTCAATAGGGCCGAGTGTCGGGTCCTGTGTTTTGGTCACAAGAACTCAAGACAATCCTACAGGCCTGGGAAGGAGTGGCTGGAAAACTGCCTGATAGAAAGGGACCTTGGTGTATTGATGGACAGTCGGCCAAATATGAGCCGGCAGTGTACCCGGGTGGTCAAGAAGGCCAATGGCATTCTGGCTTGTATCAGGAATGGTGTGGTGAGCAGGACTAGGGAATCATCCTGCCCCTCTACTTGGCACTGGAGAGGCCTCACCTTGAGTACTGTGTTCAGTTTTGGGCACCTCAGTACAGAAAGGACACTGCTGGAGCAGGTCCAAAAAGGGGCAACAAGGTTTGTGAAGGGCTTGGAGAATATGCCCCATGAAGACCAACTGAAGGAATTGGGGCTGTTTATTCTGGGGAAAACGAGACTGAGGGGAGACCTTATTGCTCTCTTCCAATACCTGAAAGGTGCTTACAGTGAGAGTGGGGTTGGTCTCTTCTCACAGGTGACGGGCAACAGGACAAGGAGAAATGGCCTCAAGTTGCACCAAGGTAAGTTTGGGTTGGATATCAAGAAAAGATTTTTTACAGAAAAGGTTGTTAAGCACTGGAATAGGCTCCTCAGGGAGGTGGTTGAGTCACCATCCCTGGATGTATTTAAAAACCATTTGGATGTGGTGCTCGGGGACATGATTTAGTGGAGTGTTGTTAGGTTAGCATGGTTAGTTTGTGGTTGGACTCAATGATCTTTAAGATCTTTCCAAACCTGAGCAATTTTATGATTCTACAATTCTACGATTCTATGATTCTATCGTGGTTTGGGCGGAGGGCTCCAGCATCTCTGTGCACCCACTGCCACCTACATCCCCAGGATGACATACATGTCTCTGTTCATTGCAGGATGGAGTTGGACTTGATGACCTTTAAGGATCCCTTCCAATTCAAACAGTTCTATGATTCTGACTCCCTTTCAGGACAGCATGCTTAGAGGCTGCTGGTGAATGGCAAAACTCCACACTGGAGCCACGTGCCGACACAGTCAAGCTCCAGGACAGCTGGAGCTGCAGACAATGTGTATCCATAATTGTAATGAACTGGGACTTAGTGGGCTGGAGTGCCTTTGCCTTACAAGAGCAGACATCGAAAATCTGCCCCTCTGTTATACAGGGATAATGATTTTGAAACATTTTGGTAAGTGGTTGTGACTGTGATATTGTTATTGCTGTGTGTCACCATAAATCATTACGCTTTTCCAAGCCTTTCCTTCATTTAGAGGTTAAATAGAATAAATGAGTGGAGATGGCAATGCATGGCATGTGCAACAAGATGGGAGTTAGGACCGCTCCCCCTTAGTGGTACCCATTCCAGAGTTTCTTCCATGTGATGTAGCACACATTTACTCTAAAATAAAGTGGCTTTGGGGGAAGATCCAGTCCCAAGGCAACCTTGAGCCAATATCACCCCAAAACCACAGAGCTGGGAAAGGTCTATGGTCTTCTGTGGGATACAGCCTGGCTCAGGACTCACATAAGGATGACTATAGCTCTTCTGGATCCATTCCAGTGTTGCTGGGAGCAGAATTTAGCCCTACTATAAGAGAAGGAGAGAAAAATATACATTGGATTTATTTGCCTTTGGAGCGAACTAGACAGAATTCAATACTTAAGGGGATTGCATTTAAATCATCTGTGGATTTTGAAAACAACATTATTGCTTGGTATCACAAGCAATTCCCAATTTTTAGATCTTCTTGAGCTAGATTCAGTTTTAGTCCTAATGGCAACAATTCTATTACTGCTGCAAAGCAGATGGAATTGCAATGAACTGGTGTACATTTTCCTTAAAAATTATAAAGTGACAAATCATAGAATCATAGAATGGCTTGGGTGGAATGTTTTATTTCAGCTTCTCTTGAGGATTTGCTGGGTATTAAAAGTAATCTTAATGTAGTCACTGGCTGGCATTAGCATAGTGCTTTAGCTGCTGTTTCAGGAGAAGCAGGGGATTGTGTGTTTCCTTGCCAGCCTCTCACAAGGTGCTGCTCACATTGTAGAGACAGTGTTGTTATCTAGCAAGATCAAGACATAACTGAATAAAATATATTGTAATTTCATCCTCTGAAGGTCTAATCCTGGTCATTTTCAGGATGAAAGCCATCCACCGTCTTCAATACAAATACAAATATGAGGGATTTACACTTTTTGAAGCAGAATTCTGTTTCTCTTAGCTGTATCAGCCCTTCATTACTGTGATTTAAATTCTTGGATTCCAAAGCCCATCTTAGATACCCCTTCCTAGTCCACTTTCCCTTTTTCTTCCCAATTCCCTGACTCTCCATCAGTGATAGTCACAGTGTGGGTATGATGGTCAGCCTGTCAGTACCTCACCTCCTGCCCTGGAGGTGAGCAGCACACAACACAGCAGCCCTAGGCAATGAAATGGTAAAATGAGACAGATCGTCAGAGAAACCCTCGTTCCCACACAGAAGAAGAGCAAATTGTGGTAGAAGTAAAAACGGAGTGTTTGAGTATCTGACCACACTGTTTCAGGTTCATATCTTCAAAAAAAAGCAGGGTCGCTGCGGATTCTTCTGTTTTCACTTGTCCAAATCAAGATGCCATGAGAGGTCCTGCTTTCTTCCTTCAGGACCTTATTTGTTTTCTATAAGGCCAACAAAAGAAAACCCACTGGTGATGCCATGGAACTCAGGATGCTTAGTAAATACAGGAACTGAGTGTGGACCTCCTTTAAAAAGGAACAAATCCTGAAACGTGCCCCTCGGTCACCAGCCACTGTTTTGCCTTGTTTATGTTTTGTCATCACCAGTGTGTCTGGTTTTAAGCAGAGAGAACGGGAGAGATGTGAGGAAAAATATGGACAGGGTCAAAATTCTCCTTCCTGCTGCAACTTCAAAGGAGCATTTTGTTGTTTTTTTTTTTCCCCATCACTACCTCAGCAGCTGTTGTTAATATTTTCTTCTTGAAATACCTCCTTGTGAAATTTCAGGAAATCTCATATCCTACTTTTCTAGAAAGATATCTGGTCATGATTGTACTTTACCACCACCAGCATAACAATGGTGGATTACAGACAGGAGGCAGGAGGAGCTGGGGATGAACAGAGGAGCCTCTGCAGCAGGCAAACACCCATCCGTTCTTAATGTGCAATAGAAATGCAGGTAATGTGCAAAGAGAGCTGCACTACCTGATCAAGCAGCTCATAAAGCTCGTGTACATCCCCAAGTGCGGTGCTGGGAAACAAATGTGCAGAATAAAGCACATCATGCAGCGACAGTAATGTCACCGTCACACCGCTCCAAGTCCTGAGCGAAATCTCTCTCTCTCCAATAGCACCGTGGATGTAATTAGCTCGTATCTTCAGAAAGGGGAAGCACAGACCTGTTTCTTTTCCTTCTGCTATACATTTAAAAGAGAAAATAAAACAAGACGTTGATCAGTGCCAACTCTCTTATCTACCTTCATTCAGGGCACAGTACAGTGAGACTCAATGAGATTTTTCAAAAATAGCCCTACAGTCAGAAGTGCATTTAGCTTTGAAATGATTATGCACTAAATATTTTGGGCCAGATTCTTAAGTATGAGTAAGTGAAGTCCCAGGGACTTCTCGATCTGACTTTGATTCATTCCAGTGACCTGTTTTCATTCCTAGTGTGGTGGCTTAGATTACAAAACTGACACTCAGTGTGGGATGCCCCTCATCCAGCATCTATGTCTCCAGTGAAGCCCATCCTTTCACAAACTGCTTTTCTATATACCTCTAGGAAGATGAAGTAGGTACAGTTCCCTGAGGCCCAATTCATGTGATCTATTTGGAATCTGATGTCCACTGACTACATGGGCTGCCAGAGATGCACAGCTACAGCAGAAGTTTGATTCCGTTCAGGTTTGCACTTCTGATGCAACTACGTTGATTTTCTCGCCTTACTTCATTTTGGTTCACACCATGGAGCACACAAACTGGATCCTTTCCATGTGAAACAAAACCACACAATGCTGAAGTATTCAGTGATGTCCACCTTCACTTCTAAATCTCGCCCTAAGATGCATATAGCGTGAAATCAGCTTTCAGACTATAGCTCCACACCAAGTTAGCAGCTACTTGCTAACATGGACAGCATCCTTCTGGTAGCTCCTGCAGTTGCAGTGCTCTGTATCTAGACAAATGAATTCCATCCCAAGTTGTTTTGCATAAATAACATGGCTACAAGCCAAGAACTGAAGTGTTGAAGGAGTGCGAGTGCCATTCTGGGATTGTATTCAAGGTGATGGTTTTTGCTCGTTTTTTGGCAGGGAAGAACCCATAGCCAATCCCAAACACCAGTGTCTGTTGGGATGCTCAGATTTGGAGATACCTGTCCTGACCCAGAAAGCCAGAAGCATGACGGACAGGATGACAGTTTAAGGATCTCTCCATGTCCTGACAGTCTGAACCCCAGAAAGGAGAAGACCAGCCCAGAACATCTGTGATGGGAACAAACCAATGACAAATCCCACACACTGCCAGCTGTGATGTTATCAGGACCTTTCCCACTGTGGGATTCATCAGAGCAGATGCTGGTAACTGTGCAGCAGGTCTCTGTCAGCAGAGAGAAGCAAGCTCATGGAGGGTGCAATTTCCTGCTATAGTCCATGTCAGAAGTACGTGAGGAGGACAATCCCTTGAAATGCTTTGCTCTGCCCCTTGACCATGCTGGGAGATGGTGAGGTCCGGCTCTGATAGACCGGAGTGCTTTGTAGGTACCAGAAGTTAGGAGGGATGACTGCAATCCCCAGTGTCTGTGAGTGATGGGCTTCTGACAACCCTGTAACAAAATACATGGGCCAACATTGTAATACATTCTCAGCCTCTAGGAATCAGCCTTCCAAGGCCTTGGGTTGGTTCAGCACTTTCTTTTCCTCTGCACAATTATAGTGACTCCTATTAAAAATCAGTGTTACCTACAGCTACTGTGTCACCACACAGAGATACTGTCTGACCTACACGTGTCACAGACTGAGTTTTTTCCTGCCCTCAGGTAAGACGGTAAACACCTGTCAATGTTACCAGACTAGTTCCCACTGTGTATAGATGCTATACCACGTATGTAATCTCTATAACAGATAGATACATACCACCATCACTCAGTTCAAGCCGAGGAGAGAGCAGATACAGCAAAGTGTCATCCATTTCATTACCCTGAAATCAAGGAACATGGCTATCATGCTCCCAAATGCGTATTTTCAACACCACAAGGAACAATTGTTATTTTACCTTACCAATAAAACCACACCACAACAGAAATGTACGTCCTTTATTAACAACTTTTCAAAATAAATCTGAAGAAAAAAAGTCTTTGGTGACACTATCTATAAAAACAACCTATTTTAGATGGCAAACCTATGTTGTTATACAGGTTAATGAAGTAAACCAAATTATATGGCTTTTTAATTTTTCACTCTCTCTTTTTCTCTCACTCACACACTTGCTTTAGGTTTAATTGCACCATGTTTCAATAGTCAAACAAAGAGGGAGAAACACTTAAAAAAAATGTGGCAGCACTATGAAAACATCGGTAATGCATCAGAAAAAAATTCTCCAAAATGTACATTTTGTACAAAATAAGATTGTATTTGTTTCTTTCTTTGTTTCTTTACATTTGTCCACCTCCGAATTCCCGTTTCAGGTTTCCATTCTCATCCCCCAAACACTATACATATTGTCTCTCAAAATAAATATACAGGACTATGTACAAGGTCACAAGGCCCATTGGATCATCACTGACTCACTTAAAAATCACAAAAAGGGTGGGAGGGGGCATCCAGAAGCCTCTGATGAGTCCCATAAATCCCCCTATTTGAACTCCAACTTAAAAATGCGTGTGAAGACAGACCAGTGGAACAAAGGCCAGCTTGACTTAGCTTTAAACAAGGGTGAGAGGCACAAGACCCAGGGAGATGTTCCAGCAGACACCAGGAAGGCCCCAGGCCCGTCCCTGCCAAACCCCAGCGGTGCCCATTGAGATGACCCCACAACAGGCTGTGCTTCTGGGTCAGCCCAGAGCATGAGCAGGCACCGATCCGCTGGTGCTGTATGTTTAACTGGTGGAGTTAACAGAAGGGCTGTCCATTCATTCAGGTGTGATGAACAGCAAGTGGCTTTTTATTTTCGAAATAAGGGGAGAAAGAGGAAGATGCTGCATTTTACGCAGGGAATGTAAAGGTTTAACGAATAAAACTGTACTTCTAGCTGCTTCTGTCATTGTCTCAGCATCAAATGATTGCTTCCATTCTTGAAACGACACCTTTTGGTAAATGAGCTATTCTAAAAGGCGTTCATTGGTGAAAGATTAATTCCTTTGTCGAGGTTGGCTCTGAGAAAGAAATTGGAATCTGAAGGTGATCAAATCCACCGTGTTTTCAAATGGAAAAGATCAAAGCGCTCGATAGCTGTGCATTAGCACACCACTGTGTTCATAATGGAATTATTACATAGCTTAAACATTCACATTTGGAAAAAGCTATGGTAATAGCTAGAGTTTTTCACAAAATAGAAAGAGGGCAGAGGAATCTCACACAGGCCCAAGGGACTGCACGGAGAGCCAGGCACTTTCTATCTTGGAAGTTTGCCCCTGTTTTGTGTCTCGTTTTTCTCATTATGAAACCCTCCTCCAGCAACAGATCTCATTCAAATCATAACTGGGAAGGGTTTCTTCTTCTTTTTTTTTTTTAGGTTTTTTTTTTTTTATTTTTTTTTTGTTATTGTTGTTTGTTTTGTTTTTTAATAAATTCAATTAAAAAATCATCAGTTCTCCCAAACTCTACTCCCTACTTTTGCTCTGCTTTGATGGTATGGATCTGTTCACATTCATCCATCCATCTCACCCCTGATTAAATTAAGGTCAGTAACCTTTACAAAAGGCCACATGCGAAACACTCAGTCAAGTCATCAGGCATTCAAGTACCTGTAAAGTAAAGGCTAACATAGCCTGCTGTTCATGAAAAATAAAAAAAAACAATTTAAAAAACTACAAAAGGAGCAACAAGGAGTGAACCTTGTTTCAGCACCATCTGAATTAAGTGTGGAAAAAAAGGACAAAGAACCATTAGCTCGCACGTAGGATGTAATAAAAGGGTGACTGTGCTCACTACAGGAACAACAGGGCTCTACCTGGCACAGACACGAACAGGAGGCCTGGAAGTACACCCAGTGTCCACAGGAGCACTGTCTGACAGCACCCACACCAGGTATCCCAGACAAACATCTACACTGAATCTGCACCCAGTTCTTCATATGGATGCTGGGGCCACTGTTCTAGCAGCCACAAGATACATTCCTTCCTAGGGAGATGGGTCTGCCCAGTAACATGCTGCAGAGGGGAATGTGCGCATCTATTCTGAGCCTTCTGCAGCTAAGCCCATTATTGTTTCTTGTTTAATTAGTGATCTGTAAACAGAAAGGACCTCAAAACTCATTCAGAGCTTTTGCAGTCTCCCTCAGCCACCCTGAAAAATGAGGGTGACGCAACGTCAAACTGCTTAAAAGCCTGGCCTTACTTGCTGCACTCCAACACTGATGAGCCGCTCCCGTTGCTCAACAGCCAAAATGGCACTAACTGAATGACAGGAAGAATTTCAATTCTCATTTTATGTAGGGCTCCTCTTTCCCATTCCCTAACCCCAGCGATCCTGGGGACACATCCACACACCCTGCCTGCCTCATCCGGTGTCTGACGTGTGCTGCAGCAGATCTGAGAAGATATATTCCTGTCCCTGGAGGAGCTGCCTGATTCTCAAGAGTACAGAGTAGCACGGGTGCCACTTCATGGGATGTGGAGAGCTGAAATATCAGCTCACCATACAGAGATAGGAGGACAGCCTGCTCTCCTTCCCTCCCTGGTCCTGTCTACCGTCGCCTCTCCTCTCACACATCTTTCCATATGTTGATTTAACTCTCTAAAATGGCATTACGAAATCACCGGCCACTTTTTTGCCCCAGGCTGGCAGCAGGCACAAGGTGAGATTATGGCCAGGGCAGGAATGGATGGAGCTGGGGAGGTACCTCTTCCTTCCAGCAGCACTCAGCTACTGGCTGCAGCCCCATGTGTGCTGTGTCCAATTCCTTTAAGGATTTGGTTCAGACTCAATGCCAAAAATGTCAAGATGCTGATGTTCCTGCCCTAACTCGCTGTGCTCTGTTCAAATATTGCAATATATATGCAAAGCCAAACACACTTTGCAAGTCTTTACATGCCACACTGCAAACAAACATTTAGTAGTATCTACTTTGCAGTTCTAAAGCAAATTTCAGTTAGGATTTTGATCTTGCCATCTCAAGAGAAATTGTTTAAGCTTTATGGCATTCCCTCTAATACCAGTAGCTATTAGTCTGACAAATGAGGACCTGTGAATGCCTTGGTTAAGGAAGTTGCTCAAAGCTGTGCAATATGTCAGTGTTGGAGCCTAAATGAAATGTTAGCCCTGTTGTACTCTTTCTATTTATATCACAGAAACCTAGAACCATTTCATTTGGAAGGGACCCTAAAAGGCCATCAAGTCCAACTCCCCTGCAGTGAACAGGGACAGGTACAGCTAAAGCAGGGTTCTCAGAGCCCCGTCCAGCCTGACCTTGGAGGTCTCCAGGGGTGGGACATATGCTGCATCTCTGGGCGACTTGTTCCAGTGCCTAACCATCTGTAGCGTAAAAACATTCTCCAGCTACTCTTCATCCCTGCTACAGAACAGCATGGATGCTAAGGAATGAGGTATAGAAAGGCTCGCTGGTCCTTGCTGGGCACCCTCACTATATGCTCTTGCTCTTGGGGTGGTTATCACTATAGAACATTCCAACTGGCACTTCAGAGAGATGTGAGACTGTGAAATGTTTTTAAAGTGCTTGTTGTTTTAGCAAACCATCACAGCACCTTCCTGACCCTTTGTTTTCACTCTTCACTTGAGAAAACACATAAATAAGCAAAGCATTACAGAAAAGTAAATAATTGGGATACTCCAACTTAAAAAATGCTTCCATCTGAAATGATAAAACCATTTTGGAGAGTGAGCTACATCGGTACTTCCGAGGCAGGCTTCAGCCCAAGTTACCTTGCCTCCTGCAAACCCAAGAGAACCTGCTGCTGCCAGCTCTGACAACACACTTTGCTTCAGGTGCAGAAAGCCAGAAGGGAATTTCACCAACTATTTGCACTTCCAAAAAATGAAATTAAAAAAAAGAAAAAGAAGAAAGAAGAGAGAGAGCGAGAAGCCCACAGTTTGATTCCACATAAAACACATTGTTACAGGCTGAATTCCTGCACTGCAAGAACTAACATGCTCCCTTTTTGCACCAACACCCCTTTGCCCTCCAAACAAAGCTATTTCTGGAGACTCAGCGGCTGTGGCCTGGCGGCAGCGCTGCCCCCAGCCATACTGCTCTCACCCGGCAGCAGGGCCATGGGGACAAGGCCTTGCTGTGAGCAGCCCGGTGTTCCTGCGTGCACGAAGGCCCCGCTGCCATCCTGCTCCTGGCACGGCTGCTCCTCTCCCTGCCCAAAGCCAGGCATCAGCCAGCAGGAACCACACACGCTGTGGGCTCTCTGGTTTTCTGCCCATCCAAAGGAACTCTGCCATAGTGGCCACAACTGGCTTGTGGAAAATGAAGAAATATTACAAAAATCAGCAGTTATGGAGAAATATAATACTTCATTTCTGTCCTGCTTGTGCTCGATTTGCTACTGAACCTGCTGCATTTTCTCCCTGTGAGATTCAAGCGTTTAACATTGCAGGGGAAAATGAACGAAAATTGCTATGACAATCAAACGCATGAAAGAAAGAAATGGCAGCTTTGAAATATTCACAACCAACACAATTTTGATTAAAGAAAGAACTCTGTTTTTAATAGTTTTTTTTTTATCATTAAAAAAGTTTAAACCTGCATAGCAATCATTTCAAAAATAATTATTTAATGTTCCATAATGAAACTGTACACAACCTAGTCGTGAGCGACGGGGGCCTGCCGGGCAGGGAAGCAGTCCGGAGCCGCGCACCGCCGGGTGCCGCTCGCCATGTCCAGGTGCGGCCCGGCACAGTCCGGCTCCGTGCGCCAGCGGCCCTGTGGGGCTGGGGCAGCTCGGCCCCATGGGCAGCGCTCCTCAGAGTCGTTCAATGTCTCGGTATTTCTTCCTCAGGATGGAGACCTGGTCTTTAAAGAGGACAGGGTCGAGCCTCATCTGAGAGTGGATCAGCGGCATATAGCCAAACCAGCTGGCAAAAGTGTTCATGCAGCTCTGCCGTTGGGCGAAGTGGTCGGGGTCAGCCCAGCGTGAGGCCCGGGATGTCTGTGTGGAGAGGAGCGGAAGTTAAGCAGTGGCTGGAAGGGAGGCAACAAAAAGGCAGCAGAGGGTGGGCGCCTCAGCCAGGCAGACACAGAGCCGTGCAGCTGCAACAGGGCTTGGTAGAAACCAGTCCTGCAGCAGTGTCTACAGAAATCTGCTCTGTGGGGGGCATCAAGCCAGAGGATGGACACCCCATCTGTAATGGCAGCTGCTGATGGCAGGCTGGACTCCCTGGCCTCCAAAACCATGCTGAGGGCCACACAGCATGGCAACCGGAGTCTAACTGTGTCTAGTCGCACCCACAACATGACACTGTTGGGCAGGCCTCCCATTACCTGCCAGCACACTGCCTCACCCCGTCTCTCTCTGTTTTGGGAGAGAGCAAGGCATCAAAAACCACAAGGAGAAGGGGAGGGGAAGGGAGGGGGAGGAAGAGGAGGGAGGAAGAGGAGGGAGGGAAAGGGAGGGGAGAGGAAAGAGGGGAGGGGAAGAAAAACAGGAAGAAAGGGAAGGAGAGAAAGGGAAAGGGAACAGGAGAGGAAAGGAAGGAAGACAGGAAAAAGGAAAGGAGAAGGAAAGGAAAAAAGTCCAGACCTGCAGAAATTGATATGTATTTCAAATGGCTTGTAACTAAGCTCAGTTGAAATCCATACATGCCTAACATTACTTGTTTGCAAATGCCTAGCAGGGAAAAACAGAGTGCTTCCACAAAGCACACCTGTCCAGATCAGTGCAGAAGACAGTGCTGTCTTATGGACAGAGAACACAAATGGAAGTTCCACATTATATCATGATAAAGTCAGATGTGATGTAAACACCACAGGTTGCATATATGCAAAATTCTATGGACTAATTTTCTAAAGTTGAGGACAGCTATAATCCCAATGAAAGTCTATTTAAACTCAGTATCTCTGAGAAAATAAGACCTAATAGCCTGAATGCAATTGTTGTTCTATATCTGTACATAGATTATGCGTATGAAAACAGTAGAGCTATTATTTAAGGGAAGCTATAAATGCTCTGAGACTGCTCTGTTTTGTTTTGTGCCACTTCTCATGCATCTCTATAGCACTTACATTTCTACTACATTTAAAAACAAATAAAAATTCATAAGCTCAAAGTGTGTTAATTAAAATGTGAAGAAACTGATAAAGTCAGGGAACTGCCAAAGGATTGTTGTATCAGACTTGATCTTTATCCAAGGCCCGTCCAGTTCAGCACAAGTGGTAGCTTATTACGTGCATTGATTACAGACTCTTGATTATACAGAGTCACTAAAGCTTGTTGCTAGAGGATTATAGCAGACATTCTGGCCATTAGCAATGAATTTCCATATGACTATTAATCTCTGTCACAACACTGAGGTTATGTTAATTTTTTATTTGTCTTTCAAGGAATTATGAACATAGTCCATTACATTTCCCAAAGCCGCACGAACAACTTGTCTTTAGGAAAGAGTTACGGTTCATGGATGATTCAAGCTACCCACACTGAAAAAAGAAAAATGATTGTTCAGCCTTTGCCAAACAGCGAAAGAACATTCCTGTGCAGTGGCATACAGATAATGGAGTCTACAAAGTGGCACAGTCACTCTCCTGCCAAAGATATGGACAATGCTTATAGGAGGAAACGCGAGGGGAAAAAGAAAGCCTCTTCTTTCTTCCTGATCCCTCCTTCCCATAGCAAACCTGGAAGTATTGATAATAGACATTGTGGCAGCATAGATAGATTATTTAGGACTTGTCACTGTTCCCATTGCTTGCTCACACAAGGGAAGAGCAGATACCCTTCAGGTTAACATGTATCCTTGTTGCTAGAATGTATAGCCATTTCTGCAATTACAGAATACTTACCCAATAGATGGAAGAGTATGCTTTTCATGGCTGCTATTGAGTTACGTCACCACATGACAAAACATACCTCTGTTGTGACAATCAGCACTTGAAACACGCTATATACTTTAAAATAGCACTTTAAAATTCATTATATATTCCTGGTATATAATGAATATATACAATCCCATTATATATCCGCTGGTATATAATATTCATTAAAAATAATTAAAAATATAAAATCTTTTTAGAATTTACTTCTGCTTCTAGCATTCCATGAGGTCCTCTCTCCAGAACATTTAATCAGAAAACTGCGAGTTTAACTAAAATTCAGTCACTAAAATCAACGTTCTATGAGTTTTGTATCACTACGAGTAACACAGTGTAAGAAATTATGAAGTAGGTGCCTGCTAGTACTCCTTCTGGATTTTCTTTCACTATAAGAAGAAAATCCATAGTCTAACTCATAGCTCTGTCGAGCTAAAAACTGCAAAAAATAGCCAAAGTGTTATTCATTCTGTGAGCCTAATATGGAATTCAAAATGTTAAATTATTAATACATCCCAACAGCTAAAATATGGTACGGATACATACCTGTCCCATCATGGTCTCCTTATACTGTTTTTTCTGTGTTACTTTGATTGGAGGCAATTTTGTCACAGCTGACACCAAAAAATTCATTAGAATGTCCTCACAATTGGCCAGTTGGTCCACCATATTCTTTAGGCTGGCAGGCAGGTAATGAGTGTACAGGTAGTGATAATATCTGGAAAGTAACAGTAGGGTTATTAAGAGAAGCCACTGGGCTTTCAGGGATTATGAATTCCAACTGAAGCAGAAATTTTGTCCTCAACTCTGCATACACCAGACCTTTTCTTCAGTTCTCTAACAGGAAGGGAGAAATGATTAGTACCTCACCAAAACTGTAAACAGCATTAATTGAGAAACAAAATATATAGCTTTAAAAAAAACAACTCAGTTAAAAGAAATAATGCAGACCTATGTTTCAAGAAGTAGGATAAAGAGCACTTCTATTGCTATACTGTAATTTCGAATACTGATGAATTTATCCCCCATCTTTCTTTTCAAAATGTTCAGTCAGAGAGAACTCTATTATATCAGCCTGCTACTGTCCTCGTTGTTCAAACTATTCTCCTTCGGATCTCTATCATCCCCTATAATCTGTCTTCTCCTCTGCTAAGATTTGGATGAGGTACTGAAGAATATGTTGACTTTTTCCTAACATCTAGAGATGCCTTTGGTCTGCGGAAGTTCTAACAACAGGGGTTTTCTCCAGTATGCTGCAATATGCTGGCCTATGATGTGTCCACTGCGCTGTTTTTAGAGTAGCCAGAAGACTTTGCAGACTGCAGCTGTCAGCCAACACATATCCAGCGCTGGTCTGGAAGTAAACTCCTTTCTGCTATGCTACAGGCCATTCAGTTGAGCAGCTTAATGAATTCGGGAACTCTTTGAAGTGCGTAATTCCTGATGTTAAAAAGAGCAGTCCGACCGCCTCAAAATACAAGTGACTTCAAAGGGACCCAACAAGCGCAATAATGATTACCAGATCCCCAGAGCTAAACTGAGAACTTAAATTATTACCCCATAAAAAGTAGACCCATTTATTATCTTTCCATTTTTTCTCCTCCCCGGAAGAATGTCTTTCATTCCCCACTACCACTTTGTTTCACACAGAAGGAGAACAGCTGATGCTTTGGGTTCTTACTTGTGGTAAATAGCAGCTCCTGTCAATACCATGGAATAGTCATTAGTCCACTTGGAGGTATAGCCCCACCTCTCCTTAGTGTTGTCCCAGAAGTGACTGCGAGCAGGGTACCCCACAATCCTCTCTGGAAAACTCTGCCAAACTGTAAAGGCAAAATCCACCTGCAGACAAAGGCATAGGCCAAATGAATACCAAAACTGTTTCAATAAATGCCAACAAAACAAAATATTACCTTGCCACTAATTCATAATTCAAAATCTTGGAACTGTTGCAAAACATTAATTCTATGTATTCATCAGTAAATTAAACTGACTGCTTGACATTTTGCCCTATAATTATGCACATTTTAATGGTTTCTATTAAAGGGAGTCTAGAGCATCACAGCATTACATTAACATTTTCAAGCTTGCCCTTTACATATCAAACCTTTTCAAGCTACAGAAAGAACTGGTGTAGGTGCATGCATTTGTACGAGGGCTGCTCCAAAAGTAATGCCTCCTATTTTATGATGTTAGCCCACAAAGTCAGAGGTGGATATTGGTGGTATGGCAGTAGAGGCTGAACCTTCCCACCAATATTCTGTTCCCTGCTGTTTTCATGCTGTAGATGGCAGCAGAGGGGCAGTCTGACAAAACGACAGGAATATGAACTGTCAGATTCATTGTTAGGAAAAATTTCTTCTCCAAAAGTGTGGTTAGGCACTGGAACAGGCTGCCCAGGGCAGTGGTTGAATCACTGACCCTGGAACTGTTCAAGAAACATTCAGATGTTGTACGAGAAGACATGGTTCAGTGGGAAATATTGGCGGTAGGTGGACAGTTGGAGTGGATGATCTTGGGTGTCTTTTCCAACCTTGGTAATTCTATGAAAACGGTGTTTGATATGGAAGCGTGTATGAAGCAAAGGTACGGAACTGAATTCCTCCACGTGAAAAATATGGTGCCCACTGACATTCACCAATGCTTGCTGAACACTTATGAATGTCAAAAGGTGGATGTCAACACAGTGAGGTGGTGGGTGGTGAAATTAAGAAGTGGCAACACTGATGAGAAGGACATTCTGGATGAAATGAAGATCATCTTGATCAGCTCGTCCACATGAATTGACAGATTACAACCAGGGAACTGTGTACAGGGTTCAGTGTGTTGGAAACATTGGTGACAATGTTGGAATGTCACAAAATTTGTGCCAGGTGAGTTCCTGAAATGCTCACACAGAACAGAAAGAACAGCATGTGTAACTTTATCAGGACCTACTGAACCAACATGAGGCTGAAGGTGACAGTTTCCTGGATCATAACATCACTGGTGTCGAGATGTGATGTCACCACTAAGAGCTGGAGTCAAAACAGCATTCCATGGAGCGGTGACATTTGAATTCCTCATGAAGAAAAGATTCAACATGCAGCTGTCATGAAGTAAAGTGGTATGCACTGTCCTTTGGGTTAGAAAGGGGTGATCCTTCTGGATTTCCTGTAACCAGAACAGACCATCGTCTCTGACCATCACGACACTAAGCTGAAGGCTTGAACTTCCAGTGTCAGACCAGAGAAGAAGACAATCCTTCTCTTGCAACACAGTAACACAAAGCCCCATACCTATTTGAAGATCATGGAGCACAATACCAATCTGGATTGGACTGTCCTACTACATCCAGCATATAGTCAAGATTTGGTGCCTCCTAACTTTCATCTGCTCAGCCTGATGAAAGGTGGATTGCATGGGCAACATTTTCTTATCAACGACACTGTCATAGCAGCTGTCAAAAAGAGGGTCGCTTCTACTGGTGTCAATTCTTATGTGTGGCATGCAAGCTCTTGTTCATCACTGGCAAAAATACACAGTTAGAGGTGGTGACTATGTGAAAAATATTGTCATGTAGCTGTTACGTATAATTTGCTCTATCAAACAGTGCTACCATGCTCTTTGTATCTGTTGTAGTTTCCATGAAAATAAATAGGAGGCATTACTTTTGGAGTGACCTGCGTACTTACATGCAATATAGAGTGGTAAAAGCCATGTGGATAACTGAATCTTTTGCACATATTCATGCATTTCACTTACCTACCATTTCAGTATTGTCAACAGAAAGCTTGGAAAATCAGGAACCAAACACCTTAAATTATAGGGGTGGCTTGGTGAGATTAAGACAAGCAATCAATGTGGATTTCTTTTATATTATCCATCTGTTTTTAGCCCTTAAGGCGCTTAGAGGTGATACCTTTAAGACTGTATGTATGACCACAAGGGTTAAAATTATAGCTTAATAAGAACAGAGGTAGGTATTCCATGGTCATTAAGTGGTTTTGGGAGTCTGTGCTTTAAAAAAAATGGATTTCACTGTATAAATCACAAGAAGATACTAAACGCTGACATAGAGTTTCTTTCATTTATTTATTTATCTTACTGAAACTAGCTTAATAATTCAAATTTTAGAGAGCTGAAAGGTTGATAATGGATTGCTGCCCTGGAATCCCACCAAACAAATACCAGCCATGAGAGGAAAGGGAAGGTTGGGGTAGTTTGCAGAAGGCTCATCAGCAGTTGATTTGAAAAGCGTTTGGTAAAAACACATATGGAAAATTTTTTATCATTTTAAAGTTGACTGGCAGTTCCTTCAATTCAACTTGGCTCAAGCTAGATTAAAATTTTAAAAAGACAGACAATTCTAATTGTCCCATTCAAATCCAAGAGAAAGAGGGTCTTGTTTCAGCACTGCATAGTTCCCTCTGTACCAGAGGGACCAAGACCTTGCTCAAAAATGCTTGGAAAACCTTTCAAGAACACAGCCAAAGTCAAGGGTGTAGAGGTTAGACAAAGAACAGCTGCTATGAGAACAGTCACATTTTGTGTGATTATTGTCAGACTTCCCTCATTTACAAGCACTTTTATGAAACAGAAGAGTCACACATGTACTGGAACACAACACTAAGGACTGGTTACTTTCTTTCAAGTTGTTTCAAGGAATCTGAGGCCAACTAGAAAGACAATATGCACAAACCAGTTATCTTTTTGATAGTTCTGATCTCATCAAAATCAGTACCACATGAAAGAGCTAAAGGTTTTTTCCCTGTCCTATACAGCTTGACATCTGTTTTCTTTAGAGATGTTTGAGAATCCTCAAACTTAAATGAATAAAAAAACCAGTAACACCCAGTGTCTTCACTCGTACATTCAAGTATCTGCCCTTGTACCCACTAACCCAACCATCCTAACAGAAAAAAAAACAAATTGGTCCTTATCCTGTGTAATTTTGCAGCATTGCCACTCAGCTGATCAGCGGGAAAAGCCAATCCGGCTGCCAGTCCCTTAAATCCTCATATTATTCCTAACTCATGCTGATTTCTAATTACTTCCCACACAAACATCCCTCTGTGCACGTGACAGAGCTCTTCTCAAGAGAGCAACCACACGCCGTTCTGCTGCAAAGGGGAAACTGTTAGTCCACAAGATCTGGACAGGGCAGAAGATGTGTCTGGCAACTGCTCCTCCCAACAGGAATGTGATCGTGTTTGACCATGCTGCTAAATTGCTTCTTCTGGTCCCTGAAGCTTTGCCACAATGACCACTCATGAGCAGTCAGTACTGAGGCAAATTTCATACCACACACTTCATGTCAGCGTTTCAAACAGGCTGTTTCTTTGTGTAAGCTGCATGATGAGAAGTGAAGGAGTAGAAAGAACTCAGTTCTTCTCAGAGAGCCACCAAAAGCACAGGGGCAGAAGGCTCAGAGCCAAAACCTACCATGCAAACACGCAGTATCGTGCTTACAGGAGGGAAGAATCCACAAAAAAACGCACACATTATTTCACACAACAACAAATACTTGCATTTCAAAATGTTCAGTATAAAATACAGCCAAGCCAAATGAGAAAAACCTTGTTTCACATGCATTCCAGAAGTCCAAATGACTACAAAATAAGATGATAATAAATACTAGGCAAAAAAAACAAAAGCCCCAAATCCTCCTGCAATCCACAAGTTGGACTGCTGTACCTACCACCTCAGTACAATGAACCCTGGTAGGTTTTACCACGAGCAGCTGAGAAAGCTCCCTTCATCCTGAACAAAATGCTGATTAGGATCTCCAGCACCAGGACAAATGCCTTCATTTCAATGCTTAGGATTTTTCAGACTGTGCACATAAATCATTTGGGAGCAGCTGTATTCTTCCTCATCCTGCCTGAGCAACCAGGATGCAACCTTGGTATCATATAGGTTCAATGCCATTTGAAAAGCAGAAGAGGGCTACCATGGCTCCTTCTGGAGCAGCTTAACCACAGCACAAGAAAACCATACTGGGGAGAACAACAGTTACAATCTCATCCATTTAGAACAAATTCAGTGACATCGTAGGGTACACAGCAATGACTGGTGGCTAATGTTAGGCATTTCCTCACTAGCAGCAATTATATCAGTGAAAAGTCCACATCACTGACAAAGAAAGCGCTTTTATAAAGGTGAAATGAGGAGAGAGGAATAACCATGGACATGGGGGAAAAAAAAGGGAAAACAAAAGAAAATCAATTTTTTCAAGCTATTCCCTGGCCGTCATTAATAATGTATTTCCCAAATATTGCACTCTATATAAACTGTCATCAGTTTCCCCTGTGGTTCTCAGGAAGAGGTTCCAGAAATCAATACTCATCCCAGTTGTAAAAATTGCTTTTCTACCGTATTTTTCTTTCTTAGCGCTATCTTCCGCTTAGCACAAACACTCCAACACCTCAACTAGCAAAGATCTCCAACTTTATGGGAAGACACAACAGTCAGCAAGAAAACATTCAGCAAATGCTGTATTAGATGGCAATGCTCTCTTTTGGAGTAACAGCAATCCCCTGCTGCTGACACTCCTTCTTTCCCCACCTACATCCTACTAGTAGGGGGAAAAAAACCTACCCTAATCAGAAAAGTGAGAACAGAGTATTAAAGTCGACTGCTCTTGGCTGCCTACACCCGCCCGCAGCTATGTTACTAAAATAATAAAGAACGGAAGAACCATATGCTAATGATGAGCCAATTAACCGAGGTGAAAAGCTCTTCTGATGGCAGTCAGTGGCAGGGTTTCTGAAACAAGTGAAAAACAGAAAATCTGAGGAGTATCACAGGAAACCTCTTAACATTTGGCCACTGGCAAGAGAAGAGCCTATCTGCTGTGCTCAGGTTCAGCCAAGGAGCTGGGCAGACTCTCCAGATGTCAGAGGCCCTTACCTCAGTGGTTGAAAGCACGGTGTCCTCATCCAGGCTTAGCACTGCATCTGTCACTATGTTGTCGTAGGGTAGGAAGCGACTGCTCATAACCTGTGGGTATCCAAGGCAGGAAAGGGAAGAAAAAATATCACTTGAAGGACTAATTTCCCTGGGAAATACTCTATTTCATTCCTCACTCCTATGCCGTTTCATCTGAGGCATACTGCATGTCTGACAGAAAGGACCACTCAGCTCATGAGGGACAGACTGTCATTTTTGTCACCACAGCAGTCAGTTTACACCTCCTAGTTGAGGAGTAATTTCTGAACAGATCTCTCCCTTTTGAGTAGGCTGCCTTCCTTAGGTGACAAACTGTCATGGTCCACACTGAGAATTAGATGTACCAGAGCTTCCCTGGAAGCTAGTTCTGTACCTCTGCCCTTCCATGGGGTGCGGGGCTTAGAGACAACAAAGTGCTGACAAGAACTCTGTAGTGCACGTAAGGTTACAGCTAGGAAGGCAAGAAGTACATGTATGTGGAGGAAATTATGCTGCTAGGACTCTACCCCTGTAAGTGGCACAGCTCCATCTCTGGTCATTACTGCAGCATCAATAGGGAGCTGCTGCCATGTGATGCAATGTTATCTATCAAAAAAGGAGAATACTCTAAGGAACGTGATTATCTGTTGGGCTTTGTTTGCAGTAAGAATTATGTTGACAGTGTAGCATTTCTAAAAGTCACATTTTTAAGTGACACAGCTATATATGTATAAAATCTATATGCAGAATGTTGTGGTTTTTTTTAAGTATGGAAGGATAGTTCTCACAGCAATAGGAAATGGATGGGAAAGTGAAATCAAAAAGGTAACAGCAAGAGATGAGAATCCATACGGTTTCTTTACAAGACTAATTAGCACCTTCTGAGAACTGATGAGTGGTAATAAGGACACAACGCTATTTGTTTCCCTCATTTGCTAAGAAAAACAGCCTGGGTAGATAATAGACTTCCTTTCAAGCTTATTATGCCAAGAAATAACTACAAAAAAGCAGGCCTTCTTGGGGGAGATCACTTTCTGGAAACAAGGACACAGTGGAGTTTTTCATGTAGTTCATTATGGACGTGGTCAGTTCTGAATCCCCTGCAGCCTGTTCAGAAGCAGTACCCTTAATCTATGCCTTGATTCAGAGACAGCTCTGCCTCCATATCAGGAGGTTCACAGTGTCTGTCTGGAGAGCATCTC
Organism: Perdix hodgsoniae; assembly: GCA_035772895.1. NCBI lineage: Eukaryota > Metazoa > Chordata > Aves > Galliformes > Phasianidae > Perdix > Perdix hodgsoniae. Next base: position 1,700,688 of record JAPSGF010000032.1, read on the forward strand.
TTCACCGCTGTGATGGGCCGCACTCCTGGGAGGCCATGGCTGTGAGGGAGAGGTGAGCTGGCAGGTGCTGGCAGTTTTGCTTTGCTTATGCAGAAGCAAAGCAGAACAAGAGGCCAGCGGGAGACCAAAGTTCTCACCCTATTCATTTATAGACCGTGGAAAACAGACAGAATTACCCAGCTGTTTTTTTTTTAGGTCGTTAAAGCTCTCTGTTGTAAAATGTGTGTGATAATATATCTTGATTTCAAGGACAGGAGTGCAGGTTGGGTAAAGGCAGACCTCTGCGATCCTCTGCACGTAGTGACTGTGCCTGCCAGTATGCTTCAGTTAAGTCTGAAGATGAAAAAAGCAGTTCCTTTGTACAACCTCTGAATTGGACAGCTCTGGCTCTGCACACTTTGTCCAAACAAGCAGCTTTTCTGCACGAGAAGCCATTGGCGTACACTGGGATATTAGAGAGATGAGACTGTCCACTATAAACACACCTTTGTGTGCTCAGGAGACTCATTTGTAATCTAAACAGTGCCCGGGCCAATTTCTACAAACGCAGAGGAACTGGTCAAAGGTTTTCTCCTCTGTCTCACCTCTGCAAGCTTTCCAGAAAGAAAGAAAAAAGGTGCAGTGTTCCAAAGGCTCAAAAACCATTACAGCCTTTCTCAGTCCTGCAGCAACTCTCCTGATACATATATAAGGCTAGCTAAAGGCACATGCCATTAGATGAAAACTTTGCAGGGCCCTTGTTCTCCCCTTGTTAAGGTGACTGGGGCAAAAGACCAAAGATATAGCCATGAATTCTAAACAGGATTGTACAGCCAAAGCAGCTGAGAGTTCTGTTTGCAAATGCAGAGCTTGAGAGCCAGATGATATACACGACAAAGGAGACCAGCCCACATGTGTGTCAATCAGAGCCCAGGAGCCCACAGAAGCAGCTCTGCTTCTCTCAGGCCTGACTTTGGAGAGGAATCATCCACTCCACTTCGGATTTTTAAAAGAAGCCTCTTTTCTAATTTGAGTGCTGTTTGTTTCAGCTCTGTGGAATTGCAAGCAAAGGAGTCTGTTGCACAACAGCAGATGACACAGTGGTTTCATTTCCAAGAAAGCAGCCCCTGTCCCTTCCTTTGTTTCATGGTGGGATCCCCTCGCTGACAGAAGTATCCTACAGGGCCATGAAAGAAGGTACTTTTCAAAGGTGAGTTAGTACTCTTCACTTGCATCTTTTCCTCTGTTTTTGAGACTGTAGCTGACCCACAAGCCTTGCCTCTGACTGGTAAAACTCAGTGAATCCAGCTGCATCATCACTTCCATGCATCTGCAAGGAGTAATCTCCAAAGATAAGGTCAGAACTACCCACTCTCAGGACCATATTTCAAAATAGGACCCCACCTGTGAATCTCAGGCTACTGGCACTGATTACCATGCTGAGGATTTCTGAGGGCACGGCCATGTGCATAAAATACGACTCTGTAACCAAGCTGACACAAGGGGCCAAGGAACAGAAAGGGACTGTCGTGTAGTTGGGAACTACAAACCTTTCGTCAAAGCAGCTGGAAAAATAAATTTGGGTCCCATCAGAGAAAATATATAATCTTTTACGATGCTTCTGTCCACTTACCTTGCTCTCTCCTTCAATGACTATGACAGGCACAGAAGTGGCAGGCCAGCGGTGTTTGGCTGGAAGGGGTTTATCACAATTCCATAAAACAATAATCTGAAAGAGAATATTGGACCACGATCAGACACTGCTTGTGGCAATGCAGTCCAAAGCCATACAGATTCAGATCTCCAGATTTTGAATGTCCAGACTAACAAGAATGATACAAATCTGTATAAAAACAACACTTCCTACAGTAATTTCATTCATCCTACTTATATACATCCTCTCAAGCAAATGTAAGCTGAACAAGAACTCAGGAAGTCTCAGTTTAAGCCAGGCCACATGGATGTCACTGATTTACTTTGGCTAAAATGCTTGTGATTCTCCATTGTAAGAGGGTGCTCCCACTGAACTCCTTGAGGTTTCCTTTAAAGGAGACAAAATCTTGGCACTGCTGAGTCTAAGAGCCACAGCAGGAGGAAAGGTAATCATGTAGAGACTCTTGAGACAAAGACATCCTTTTGCAGTTTGCAGCATACACAAACTTGATCTTCAAAGTGCAATCATTGTTCTACCTGTCTCCTGAAACAAGGGGTTTCATTATTGTCTCTGTTCCAACCACATCATACTCAGAACTTTTGTTTCCCATGCATGCAGGTCACAGACACTGGACATCTCAGAGAAAGGAAACATGAGAACAGAAACAAGGGTTGAATGTAGACTGAGAAGACCTGAAATCAATAGGCTCTTCGCTCCTGGAACAGTCGTCTGTCACCAATGTGACTGACAAACAGTGCTGCTTACCTGTGCACAGTACTGGGACTTGGCTACAGCAACCAGGAGTTTCAGCACAGGCTGAGATTGGGAAACCAGAGGAGTTACTGCATGGATAACGGCAGTGAATGTGGGGAGAGGCTTCAGACCTGAAGCAAACAGATATGCATTCAGTAAAGACAAAATCACCCCATTTAGTATTAAATATTAGTATTAGTACTAGTATTCTCAGCATTAAAGGACTTGGAGATGGTAAAACAACCTGTGCTTAATGCAAACCTTCCCAATCTTTTAGGTTATCTCTTTAAGTCATGGATCAGAGATGACACTTTAACTCTCACCTCCTCTGAAATACCCGACTCTGATACAATTACTGCCTTCTCTTGTTATTTCCACAGATGTCCTGTGATTTCTTTCCTTCATCCAGTTTGCCCCACAGGTAATAATTAGTTTGCTCAATGAAATTTCTTTCTTGAAATCGGCTGTCTGGTTTTGCAGCCTGGCTCTGGATGCATGACATTTTCTACAGGTACATCCCTGATTTCCAGAAATGTGTTTTGTTTCCTTAGTTCTATTACAGCTGCTGTAAGGCTTTTGCTCTTTCTGGATCAATCCCCATCCATGTGCATCTTCAGTTACCTCCTGAGCTGACAATTCTGTTCACATCCTTGCCTTTTCAATTCTGATATTTTTGCCTTGTTGTGATTTACTTTCCTGCCTGAAATAACAGGTCGTACTGGCTTCTGCCCTTCATTACTGCTCTCAGTCTTATCTACATTCATCTGTGTGGGGTCATAGTCATTTTTCATTAAAATTCCCACAGAAACCTTCTTCTCCTTCTTTATCATGATAACTGTGAATTTTTAGCAGGTGGGCAGCACAGATCCACACAAGTGGGATGGCACAGCCTGTGCCAAAAGTGGAAGCAGTCTCATAAGTAGGATCACTTCAGACTGCAGACACATTCCCCCACAGAGTTCATCACTGAATCTGTTTCAGAAAAAGCCACAGACCTAACTTCTATTCATTCCTTCTACTGGAATCTGTAAGAGGACACAGTATGGAGAATAAATCCATACCCACTATGCACTCCAATTATAAGTGTCATGGGTAAATTACCACTTTTCCAATTTCCAAACACAAATAAACAAAGTAAGCAAAAAAACCTATCCTTCTTATGTCCCCTTGGGCCACGAACGGGTCAGTAACTCAGGCATTAATTACCGGCAACTGAAAAGTATGAAGGGACCCAATTTTTTTTTCAAAACAATATTTGCAAGCGAGAGGCACATGATGCATGTTGATGAGTCAGAGACACTCCAGTCTGCAGTAAGCAGGGAAGGGAAAGAGAAAGCATCATTAACTAGAAATGAATGGTAAGTCGCCTGGCACATCCTATTCAAGAATCAATGATATTCCAAATACCACTGCAGTGTAGGAAGAGTTCACTCACCGAGATTAGCATAGTAGTAAGGAAAATCTCCCAGATATGAGGAATACTGTGGCAGTACAAATAACCCTCCAGGATGTTTGTTCCATATTAAGCTGTTACGTGATATGTGCTTAAATATTCTGTCCTGAATAATCTGGAAAACAAGAGAGGCAATGACTGTTAACTGACTCTAATAGCCACTGGTAGAAGTTTCAAGGACTCCAAATGACTGGAATCATCATTCAGTTTGCAAAAAGCTGAGTCACACAAATTCTGAGACATTCCTGCTTAATCTCTCTCAGAGTGACATGGAACCAGTACATCGCGGCACCACTCCAGCAGCTCAGGCTTTGTGCAGTAGGCTTCGGAGCACCTCATTAGTCTCTGTGGATGTGGGGACCTTGCAATTCACTGCATTCTGTATTTAAAGTCAATCGTTTCATCTATTAGAGTGAGTTAGTGGTAGTATGCCTGATTAGTGCATTGTCAGTTTTACTATCCAGAACTCACACAAGATAATTATTTTAGGATGGCGTTACAAAGCTAGGTATTATTTTGAGATAACAAGAGCATTCAAAACCACAAAGACTTTCAGCAAATCAAGCTGCACTAATTATTCATTTTTGCTTATTATAAAGGGTTATTAGTATTCAGATACATCACTGATTCTACGCCTCAGTTCAGCAACAGCTCCCTGGCTGAAAAAGAAGATCTTTTAGCAACTCTGCTGTCTATCTTTGTGGAGGGCCACAGACACAGATTCCCATACTTTTAAGGGCATACCAGTTTGCTAGGTCATCTACTTCATCATCTGGAATACCACAGGCCACAAGAAAGGTACACAGCTATATAATTAATTTTTATTTGTAAAACTAATTGCAGCTACTTCAGATCAGTGGCCGCTATGTAAGAACCAGTCTGGTTCTTACACCAACAAGAACTTTCTCATACTTGCTGCAAAGGCATAACAACATTCAGCAGTGGGAAGTTAAAACTAGACAAATTCAGCAGCCCATCAAGACACAATCTTCTAAGTGCAATCTGCTGTTGGGCCACACGTTCTTACAGATTTGCCTTCCTTTGAAACATGAGAGATTGGCAGGTCTGGCAACAAGATATTGGAAGGGGCTGGGGGATGCTGAAGGGAGAATCCTCTGATAAGACAGCTAAGCAAGATTTCCTTGCCTCCTTCTGCAGCTCATCTTCTGGGATCTCCTAAGGAGATTTCATGGAATTGGTGGTTTATGCACTGCACAGGGCTCGAATGCCAGCAACATGTTGGTTCTCTCTGGCCTTAACCTGGGCTTAGCTGGGTGAAACCCTGTGGCTCTGAAGCAAATCTGATCCCTTGTCCACTCTGGCCTTACAGTCTATGACACTAAAGAAGGTCTATACCTACAGCATAGGAAAAAACAAAAGCAAGCAAAAAGACCTCAAATAACAAAAGCCAAAGAAAAGCAGCTGCTCCAGTCTAAGCAATCTAGAAATCTCTGCAAGCAGTTGAGTTCAAGGACATCTGGTGAGTACAGAACATGATCAGGCATCTCCCTGAAATTCTTGATTGCTATACCAAAAAATAAAATAAAATAAAGCATTAGTTATCTTCTGCTAGACAAGCCACTGCTGGTGGCCATGTAAGTAGTTAACTTGGGGCAAATGTCAGGCGTTTGTATGCTTGTCTTGATTTTGCCTACAGTCAACTAGCATTACTAACATGCAGCAATTTGCTGACATGTCTAAGTTAATTTAACTTATTTTTGTGTGGGAATAACAGACTTAATGACCGTATTTCCATCACTGACAGGAGTGGATCTGGCTATTTGGAAAGTGAGGTGTATCAGTTGTCAGACCTCCTATGTGGTGGGAAGTAGCGAGGGAAAAAAGAAATTGACTGCTGTTTCCCCTTGCAAGTTATACCCCTGAACAAAGACAGAACCTAGAAAGCACTTATTTTCGAGTGTTTACCACGAAGCCTAAATACTGCAGCTCCTTCTTCCTGTTTTCTCAGAACAGGAGCATAATCAGATAAGGGGAAGTCTGCGAATTTACATGGTCAGGAGGTTTTCACAGACGGCGGAGATTTCCACTGCGCTGGTAGCCAACAAGGCTGCAGGGGAAACACATGGCTCGCATTCAGCCCTGCCTCAGCGCTCCCGGAGTGTGAGCAGCTCCAATGTGGAGCAGACCCTGATGCCACTCAGCGTACGTGGCCCTTGGTGCACAGCAGGCATACAAATCTCCCGACCACGGGAGCTGGCCTGCACCATACATCACGGCTCACCAATGGGGATTAATTTATCACACTCCTGGTCTACATAAGAAATCTAGCTGTCTGCAGTGATAGAGGGGAGAAAAGGCAACTTGGCAGAAAGAGAGCAGAACTGTATAAAAAAAAATCACATGGGGGATCAATCAATTAGAATTCAGAGTGCACAGAGTATTACCCACAGTGCAGGGACAGACAGCAGCTATAGAGTGTCTCCAATGGTGAGGCATGACAGGAAGTTTAATAAGAGAAGGAAGGTGTTATGAACTCTATCGAGATCTCCCTTTAAAAAATTTTTTTTTAGAATTCATTAATAATCCAATATTTTTGTCTCCCTCACCTTCATATTTCAAAAAGTTCATATACCACCTTAATCATTGCCTCTTCCTAATATGCCTCAGCCAAGCACCGCACATTTCTTGTATGTCCTTTGTGCTGTCCTCTCCCTCATCTCTCTTCCTGAGCAGAGCACTGAGTATGCTGCACAGGTACTTAGGTGTGTGTGTCTGGAGCTTGTTTTCACAGAAGACCAAGCTGAAAAAGTGCAGATTCACTGCCATGCGTGTATGGATGGTGCTGCTGCTTGAACAGACCCACATGAACACCCATCTCCTAACCCACACCATATGGATGGCACCAGGCAGCTCCTCTGGACCTGCAGGAGGGCTTACTGGCCAAACACTTCAAACCTCCCATTTTGGCCTATGAGCCTTTTGGCTCAGGTTACTAAATGCTGTGAAAAGGTTAAGGACCTGAAGATGTGATCTCATGTTTCCAAAGGTATCCAGGATACAAGGCAGATATCCTTGTGGACAGCTGAACTGGTGAAGGCTTTTACTACACTGATAACCACATATCTGGACATGGCACAGCACTGAAGCAATCTGCAGGTATCATCAGAGCACTAACACCACAGTGTTACAAGAGAAGATGGATAACAACAGCCAGAAAAAAATATTCTTGCCAGGAATTTAAAACTTAGGTTTTAAAGAGAGCATATATTGCTTGCAGATTCTGGACAGCAAAAATCACTCTCTGCTGTTTTATTCCTTTTCTAAAGAAAATTAACTGTGGACAAGTTGAAATGTGAAATGAGTATCAAAATTCCTTGTAGCTGTCTTTACAAATTTTAAGAATCTTGAATAAAACAAAACAAAACAAAAACCTAAAGCCCTCAAAGCAAAACCACCCTTGCAAACAAATGGAAAAACCCAGAAGATAACTTCAACACCAAGTGTACATTACATTGGTTCCATTAAATTAAACCTTGCAGGAAGATTTCTGATTTTCTTTTACTCTTTTTTGCCTCTGAGCAGGAACTCCAGCTTGTTGAATATCCAGCTGCTTGAGCTTTATTACAGGTGTTCCTGTCCCCTGAGCACCTACGTGGGTCAATATTGTAGCTGGTCCAGGCAGACTTAAAATCACATCTGTGTGCACTGGAGGGTGATGTGCTGGGCGCCAAGGCCACGGAGGCTGTCTCTTGGGATCAGCCCAGCACAGGTAGGAGAGGGGCAGTGAGGAGAGCTGTGCAGCCTTCTCCTTTTAGCAATCCTTAATGGGGAGTATGCAGGGAACGTGCAGATGACGGGTGCCTGGTTGTCTCTAGGGGTACTTCTTTAAGGGTGAATTACACTCCAAGAGCAGTTGTGGTCTTCCAGCTTTGCTAGTCTGATCTTTTTGTGGGATGTGATAATTACCACTACCTCATAAGAGCTCATGGGGAGACTAAGGGTGAAGAGCTATTTTCATTAGGCAGCATGGATGAAGCCATGGGGGGACAAGGAAAGAGTGTGGCAAGGACAGCTATGCCATGGGCTGCATAAATATTCCCTGGCTGATTTTCTTCACCAGCATATTAAAATCTAAATGACTGGCTTGCAGTAGCTGGAAGTGAGTCTGCCATTGGCAGCCTCCACCGACAAAGCATGGGCAGCAGCACTCTTTTACAGTCTGCAAGGAAAAGGGGAACTTTACAACCCTGCACAAAGAGGGCAGCAACTGAAGAAGAATTAGCCTAAGACATACACACTGGCACATACAAAGCAAGCCCCTTTCAGTGGTAACAGTGTGTCAAAACTTTTAGTGCAAAATTGCAAAACAATTAGAAGAGAAAACTGCTTTTGAAATTGTAGCCTGGGCCCTACTTCTAAAGAGCCTTTTATCTTTCCTGTGTCCCTTGAATTCAGAAAGAATTCTCTCCACATTCTAGATCATCTGTCTCCCTGTTTAATAGCAGTCTAATTATGATTATTTATTAATATTTTATAGAAGCCTTTTCCTTATCCTGTGTGTGAAGATAAAACACAGTAACTTACCAGCCCCTATTTTCCTTCAGCCAGACCGACAGCCCCATCACAAGACATCAATGGTCTATGAAATGGTCAAGAAGCTTCACAGCCTATTTTTTCTGAAATGAATTCTAGAAAGGGTTCTTTAAGAAACATACCTACTACCAATGACAAGGACAGTGATTCGTAAGCCATAAAGCCTTGTGAAGGCAAGATAACACATGACAACTTTTCCTTGTGTTAGACAGCTCCCATTCTTCACCATGTCAGCTCTCTAATGTGGATACCAACAACGAAGGAAGCATTTCCTTAGGGAAGAAAACTTAGCAAGACACTGAGTGTTTTCCCCAGTGACCGATAGCATGTCATGAAACCCAAGGTCTGATGCTGGCTGAGCACTGGAGCAGCTGGATGGCTAAGGAAACCTCATTGCTCTGCACGATCCCAGACAGCTTTTACTCACCTCTAGTGTAGTCAATACAATCTTCTCAACTGAAGAAAAATAAGCCTCCCACAAGAACTGTGTCTGCTGTCTAAGTGCTAGGATTTTATCCTGATGGATAGACCTGATTGTAGAAGGAATCTGTAATACAAGATGTAATATAGTCAGAAGCTTCAGAACACAACGCAGTCTCATCAAATTAATATGCTGCTGACAAGCCCTCTCCTCTATTAGCAAGCTGCACAGCAGCACTCCTATCCAACGCGATGTGTGTGCCAACAGTTAGAGCCCTGATGGAGATACAGATGAGACACAGCCCTTTACAACCTTTGGTACTGGCACACTAGAATATGTGATTTTCTTTTTTTAATTTGCTTTCTCTCAGTTTTTGGTTGTTTCTATGGAAGCAAAAATTCCCTCTCCCCATCGCTCCCCAGCACTGTGCTGTGGCACAGTGAGCAGCTCCTCCATAAATCCCTCACGCACAGCTTTTCATGGACTGGCAGTTCAGCAGACTGGAACCTGCAGGACTCTGGGTCCGACGATAATCCCCACTCTCAGAGTATATTAAAGGGATCTGGAATTGCATTTACCACAGCATGGCAATACTAAGTGCCCTGAGGAAAACACAGCAACATCTGAAGCAAGACTCCACTTTTTGGGAACCCGTGGATCAAATTGCATTTTACTCATTACTGTGGGAGGAAAGAGTAATGTCTCTCACAACACCTGGTATTCACAAGGGAAAACACTGCTTTCTTTTCCCCTTCTCCATTAAAGCAACATTTTAAGTTGCCTTACAAAGAAAACCTTATTTGTCCTGCTACAGTGCCTTGAGATTGAAAAATGGGACTGCTGGCTGGATCACAAAAGGGCTTCCCTTCCACCTCCCATCCCCACATCCCTCTTCCACACTGGAAGGAAGCTAATGAGCATACATGCCACTGGTTAACTTCATAGAACCTTGACCACGGCCTCCAGTATGCTACTTTGACAATGCAAATTGACATTATCAAGGGAATTTACTGCAATTTGCTTCAATTACAAGGGCTACTCACAGCACTGGAAAGGCCTCTAAGATATTTTGCACATCTGTGCTCATTTCTTCCAGGAATGAGGAGCTGTGCCTTTGCAACTACTCTCTTTGTGATTTCGAATTAGGTCACTTTCAGATAGCCATTTTTCACAGAGCTTTCAGCTCAATTGTGAGCTCTAGAAGTATATGCCTCGGCTGTGTGATGCTCTTTGCGCATCCTGCTCACTCTGCAATTTAACTGCAACCCAACACATCCAGCCTTCCCTGGTCAAAAACACTTTGCTCATTCCTAAAACATTCTGAGAGGTGGCAATGATCATAACTTGGTTTCATGTGCTCTTCAATCAAACAATTTCCTATTACACATTTTATTTGAGTTGTTAAGAATTTGCATGTAATGCATTCCCACAAGAATCAGTATATTTTTTTACTGCATTTCTTGCATTCAGGTCTGGACAGAGCATCCCAAAAGAGAGTGGGTCCACAGTGCAGTGGCAGATACAATAATCTTGACTCTGCTAAAGACACTGTTATATATAGTAAAAAATTTGAGCTTCCAAGAAAGTAATGACTGCAGTCAAGAGGAAACGTTCAGAACTCCAAAGCTGGTTCATTCACCATATTCCCTGTATGTCTTCAGGTAAAACCTTACCTTCAAAAAAGTATGAAAAATAGAAGCCAAACCCAGGATTTCATACGTGTTTTTTTAACCAACCACATCACTGTTGCAGAATGGTGTTTAACTGCACCTAATTTTATTCAGGGAGGGGAATACTCTTTCTCTTCATTACTTTTTCAATAAGTTCCAGTAAGTACTGGGATAATTAACGTAGTGGCTCTGGGCAGCCTGGTCTAGTGGTTGGCAACCCTGCCCATGGCAGCGGGGCTGAAACGAGATGATCTTCAAGGTCCTTTTCATCCCAGGCCATTCTATGATTCTATAATTCTATGAATCTATACTGGCTATACACACATTCATATTAATCACACCGATGATTATTACCAAAAACAATCATACAATTAAAGCCACTTCACAGTGGCAATACAGCATCTTTTTCGAAAAACTTAAACATTCAATCGCATTATTTATAGCCTCGCATGTGTGTAAATGTGACAGCAAGAGAAGAAATCAATACCCATTCACCACTATACCCGTGAATGTGAAGGCTACTCTGCCTAAGAATGGTACTGCAAGTAGTCAGGGTTTCACAGACCAGCCTATGCTTGCAGTTGGGCAATGCCAGTGCCAAGGTTAAAAAAAATCCTTGGTGCCCACTTTCTTGCAACAGCTGGAAAGGAAAATCAGAGCTCCCACTTTAACTGCATTTGTTTATTAGTTATTAATCTACTTGTACAGATAGACAGGTGGGGAAAATGATGTATTAATACTAATCTGGCAGGATTACACTGGAATTACTAGAACTGGATGACGTCTTAATAAAAGGTCATTTCAGTAGTAAGTCGGGGGAAGGAAACAACCACCTTGCAAAAATAAATGCAGAAAGGCTGGATTAAATTCTCCTAGTGCTATGATGAGGAGAATATGCAAATAAAAACATCCGAGCTACTCTAAAACAGGAAATGAAAAACTGTAACATAACAAAAACATTTCCCAGAGCAGACATTCAGGCCCTCTGCCAGCTCTTTAAAAACAGTGTTAATAATGGTGCAGTAGCTATTCAATATGGAAGCAGCTGTGAGGAGAGCGAATGGCATGTTACAGGAAAGCATGAAGATCAGCAAATTATTATCATTTAAAGAGAGAAATAATTTTGTTCAGAAAAAAACATGTTGTCCACTGAAGCAAAATCCAAATATCTTTCTTTGGGTTGCAGCTTGTGTCTCATTACTGATAACAGGCAGCACTTCACAAGTCTTGCTAGGCCAGCTCTTTACAAATATTTACATCTTCAGACAAGTAAGTAGGCATCTAATGAGATTTGTAAAGGTACTTCAACTTCTGGGTGCCAACCCACCTGCACCTCTGAACACTCCTTTCCACAGATGGAAACAGTCCACCACTTTGGAAATGAGTTAATAATAACAAAACCCTTCTTCCCATGGGACAAGCCAGCGTGCACTAGTGTGCTATGTGCTCTGCAAACAGCACACTCTACCCCAAAGCTGCAAAATCCACGTTTTGTAAAAAAAGGAGTTCTAAATGTTGTCTTGTCCTCATTAATACATTTTCAAGAGGTCAGGAAGAACATCAGTGGTACTGATGCAGAATGGCTACACACGAGATGCACAGTGGCTACTGCAGATCTCGTAGGTCTCAGCTTTGGGCAGAGCAACGGTGTTCCAACAAATGCTGCTTTGAGGATAGCAATTTTTCAAGAACTTTTCCAAATATCAACTTCTCTACTTTCTTTAAAAATCTATAAAGAATTTTAAAAGACTACAGAGTCCACCAGGAAAACAGAAAAAAACACATAGTGGATTTAAAGACAAAAGCAGATGCTGAAGATAATAGGGCATTTCTAGTTTCTCAGCTCGCTTCTATTCCATGATCTTGGGGAGATTAACAATGAAGCGATGTGAGCACTGCTTCAGAACGAAGTGCTGCATGTTCTGGATGTCAAAAAGACTCAGGATCTCCTTCCCACAAAGCTGTCAGGTATTAACTCCAGCCTGAGAGATGGCTTCACTGAGGAGGCCTTCAGGCCTGCCAGCCATTTCTGCAGCACTGGCAGAGCCCTGAAGTCCAGCTCTTTCTTGAAGGAGAGCAAGAACTGCCTTCAGCTTCTTCTCCTTCCACACAGTTCCAGCTCCAGACAGCCCTGCTTGGGAGAGGCATCTACCAGAGAAAATGTCAAGCTCTTAGGCAAAATAAAAAAGCCTCCTGCGTTCAAGCATGTGGCCTACTGGCTGCAGTGACCTTCAGGTCAGAACACGAATGATGTCATATTAAATGAGTTCATCACTGGCGTGACACAGACAATCCCTTCATGATAAAAATTCTTTTACAGCTCTGACCTTTTGGATTCATTTTCCTTGTCCGTTTAGGTGGCAGCAGACAACAATCAACTGATCTACTGATGGTCGCTGGCTTTTTCTTACCTGTAATAGCAACCTCTCATCCCCGATGACGGCAGCCTGCTTCCAATCAATCACTTCTGAGAATGGCAGTTCCCATCCATTGCTGAGCATCACGGGCACACAGGCAGCCTGCACAGAACCACTGTATTTGTTAGTAGGTGTACCCCAGCCCAGTCAACAATCAGCACAAGCCCCAGTGCAATTACTGTTTTCTTCATGGGTTCTTCCCAGCACTCATGTGAGGTCATCAGATGGCAAGGCAACAAGGTGAAGAAATCAGAGATCATATCCCACATTCCCATGCTTTTCCTTTTTAGGATTACTCAAGTTAAGCAAAAGTGGAGTGGCATGTAGAGTGGCTTTTGAAATGTGCTTATGCTAACAGCTGAGGGCAAAGCTGTTAAAATTCTGTAAACATAACCCCAGAGGACTTAACACAAACCAATGGCCTTCAGTGGCTTTGTGAAGAATTCAGCAGGGACCTAGATCCCTCAAGTTTCTTAATAGTGCTGGAATGCACCAGCCACTGCCTCACTGTGCTCACATCACTGTTTGGTCTCCATAAATGTTCAGCAAGTGACGATCAATGTCACTGGGTACCATTTTTTCCACGTGGAAGAATTCAATTCCACCCCTTTGCTTCATATGCATTTCCATGTCAGATGCCATTTTGTCAAACTGCCCCTCAGCTGTCATCTGTCACATGGCAACAACATGTAACTGAGCATAGGCGAGAAGGTTCAGACTCTACTGCTTTACCACCACCATTTGCCTCTGATGTTAGGGGCCAACACTGTAGAATAGGAGGCACTGCTTTTGGAGCAGCCTCTGTATTTAATTCCTGAGCAGTTCTTCCATCTACGAGGAGTGAATTCCCCACCCTGCTTGATAACAGCTCTCTGAACAGAAGCAACTGCACAAACACAACTCATCTTTCATTATCTGCCTATAAAAGCAATAATTGCTTTTGGTCTTAAAACAAACAAAAAGCATGTAAGTTTAGTATCTATTTCTAATCAGTATGGTTTATCTAAATTATTTTATCTTTTATGAGTTGTGTAAAGTCCTCTACACTGAAAGCAAGTTTGCAAATATTTGGTAAATGGCGCTGTGTTTTCATAAATAAACGATCACTACGACATTCCCTATAGCTGGATGACAATGTAAGATCCCAGCCAAAAGCCTGCTGAAGTGATGAAACAGCCAGTTACCGGAGGATCTGCATCAGCTTGTGCTTTGGTTCATTTTCTCTGGATAAAGCCAAGCTTGTGAGCTCTGAATATGGCCCAGACTGAGATCTGTTGCCCTGTACCTTCTGAAGAACGTCATAAAGGGCAACTTTACAGGCTGCTGTACCCTCCTTTTTAACATACACAGAGGATCTTAGACTAGCCACATATCTGCATTACAGCAGTGCTTAAAATGTGTAAAAAACTGTCATCTTCGGTGAGGAAATGACATTAGTGCATGAAAAAAAGCCAACCAGAAAACACTTAGCAATGTGTTTTCATGTTTAAAACATTTCACTAATGTGGATTATGTTTTTTAACATGCCCTGGAGCCAGACAGAAATTGGGAATTCATCATAATCAGTGTATGCTGCTGCTACTCTGGCAGGAAAATCTTCAATGCCTGCATTTTATCGTGGCCGATCTGAAGCCTCCAAGTTCTGAACAGCGAGGTATGCTCTGCTTTCTTCTCCTGAGAAGATTTATCTAACAAGAGCTGCATGACTTGTGGCCCACTCAAGAAAAATGCTAAGCGGTGTTTTTCAGAAGGATCTGAAGCCACTTGTCATCCCAAAGAAACCAATCTGACTTCCCTCTCCAAAGAGGCTGGAGAGGGAACAGCACTTTGAGAGCTCCCTACCTCCCCTACGAAGACAGGCTGAGGGAGCTGGGCTTGTTCAGCCTGGAGAAGAGAAGGCTGTGGGGTAACCCCACTGCAGCCTTCCAGTACCTAAAGAGAGCCTACAAACAGGAGGGGAGTCAACTTTTTACTTGGGTAGACAGTGATAGGACTGTCTTCCCAAGGGGGAATGGTTTTAAGCTGAAGGAGGAAGATTTAGATTGGATGTCAGGGGGAAGTTATTCACAGAGAGAGCAGTAAGGTGCTGGAACAGGCTGCCCAGACAAGCTTTGGATGCCCTCCTGTCCCCGGAGGTGTTCAATAACAGGCTGGATGGGGCCCTGGGAAACCTGGTCTAGTACCGGATCTGGAGGTTGATGTTGGAACTTGATAATCCTTGAAGTCCCTTCCAACCCATGCCATTCTATGATCCTATGATTCCGTGAGGGCTATTTAACTTCACCTGAGTAGAGCAAAGAGGGAAATGACAGTCCAGAACCTGGATCTCTGGTAGGTTAGCATGTGTTGATTTGTAGACTAAATGTAAGTGTTCAGTGCTTTCAAAATGCTGTAAGATATCCAAGACACTCACCCACAGCTGGCAGACATGAAAACACCTAATAGGAGATCTGAATCCTTCAGGAGAAGCAATGGAAAGTCAAAAGGGTGCTGCTGGGCTTCAAATATGACATCACACACCTACACTTAGGTACCTGAATGCTGCTCTTCATTATGGTAAACAGTACTCTGTGATAGCAACTGGAATACTTTGTGGTTAATGAAGAGGTCTGTTGTGACAGGACAAGGGGAGAAGGTTTTAAACTAAAAGAGGGGAGATTAAGTTGGATATAAGGAAAAAGTTTTTTACAATAAGGGTAGTGAAGCACTGGAACAGCTTGCCCAGAGATGTGGCAGATGCCCCATCCCTGCAGACATTCAAGATCAGGCAGGATGGGGCTCTGAGCACCCTGCTCTAGTTGTAGGTGTCCCTGTTCATTGCAGGGGAGGTGGACTAAATGGCCCTTTATGGTCCCTTTCAACTCAAATGATTCTAGGATTCCATGATTCTAAGAGAAGTGTTGTGATGCTATTCACTAATAGCTCTATTGCCAACTCCAGGACACTTCTCAAATGGCAAAACAGTGCCTAAAGGCAGGACACTCTACAGCGTCCTCATCTTCCTCCTCTCTGACATCAAGAAATGCCCCAGCCTTTTCACTCTGGCTCCTACAAGCAGGCAATTCAGATGCAAATCCCAGAGAGGAGCTGCAGCATCTGTATGAAGCTTAGGACCCCAGGGATGAGCTGATGCTTGCAAAAAAAAAAAAGTCACGCTGTCTGCATCCAGCATAGGTCAGTGTCAGCCAGCCTAGAGGCAGAAACCTCATCATCACACTACTGAACCTGGCTGCTACAGACTCAAGAGCCCCACTGCATTGCCCTCTTCTGCTGGTCAACAGTAAAAAAGGGAGACTATGAACCAAAAATGCTTTTAGAAGGTGAAGAGGATTTGGGTGCTGTCCAAAACATGCTGCAAACTCCGCAGGATCAGTCTACATCCATCTCTACATGATGATTCCATCTGGATCTCTACAACCTCCAGACCACCTTCAGAACGCTCAGCAAGCAGCAATGAAAGCCAATGCAATAGCAAGTCTGTTTTGGCTAAGTGAAGGAAGAGCTATTTTACTACCCCAAGGCTTATTTGCAGAGGTCACTGTTCCCAAGGGAAGTCTCACAGCTTTATAAAATACAACTCTAAGCTGGTCCAACCTTTTGGCTTCACCATATTCAGGGAAACCTTTTTCCTAGAGGTAATGCAATTCAACCTTCAGATGAACGCTGTGCTCAGCCCCTCCTGGGAAGAAGCTGCCAATTGCTCCAGAAGTATGAATAGAGTCTTTCACAAAGTGGATTACTGTCCACGAGGGAAATGAAAGACATTTCCCTCCTCCCCACCCCTCTGCGATTGCATGTCGAATTGCAGCCAGCGAAACCAATGCTTTAAGCTGCAGCTCTTACCTGCAAGGCTTCTAGAAACCTGAAAGAGCCAAGCCTGCGGCCACGGGGAACCAGACAGAAAGTGGCATTGTGCAGCATTTCACGGTAATCATACCTAACAAGAACAGGAGAGAAAAGAGAAAATTGAATTAGTGGTGAGCCCTAGAGTAACTGGGCATGAAAATGCAAACAGCTGGTGAGACACATCTGGATAAAATCATCTCTGCCCCAGGAGCCCACCTCCAGGTTAACTAGCTCCCTGTGTGCATGTGTGCACACGCACATGTGACCTCTTACTCACTCTTCTCTAGCCCCAAGGAGCAGCCACCATGGGAGAACACTATGAGAGCAGTAAGGACACTGAGAACCAAGGAAATAATCTTGCTTTTAGAAAAAATATGCAGTATCTACATACGAAGGTGTGCATGAATTCTAACAATAAGCTTGGATTAAAAGCATTTATACCAAAGACATTGTCACAGCACCCCTGTGAACCTGATTTCTATCCAGACTTAGTCAAAGTCATGTACAACTGTGTTCGTTCCTGCATAATAGGTTTGTACAAAGCAAAGAATACTCAAACTCTGCCATACAAATCTTCCTTATCAACCAGACACCGAAAGAGGGAAAGCGTTACAACGATTCTCTCGGTGGTCACTGTGACGGGTGGCAGGAGGAGGAGGAATAAACTGCTTCAGCAGCCAAATTCTGGCACTTAACCATAGCTGCAATGACCCCTGCTCCTCTGAACTAGAACTTCAAGATTCTTTTGTTTATTTTCCCAACTCCATCAATCACTTCAAAACCATTTACCAAAAATACACATCAAATCCTGACGGTTTCCACCCAGTTATTAGCTAATTGTACTTCTGGCAAACCTGAAGAACTGCAAATGGCATTGACCTTGCTGGAATGCCCAGCTCGAGACAAAAGGATCAGGACTAAACAACCTTTCCTCCTGGACTCCAGAGACAGATGTGATTTTGACACTAACTTGTGGCACTGACATTTCCTAACAGTAATAATCTAATTTAACCACAGTCTGCAGGCACAGCAAGTTTTTTGGATTTGTGTGTACGTGTGTGTGTGTGTGTGTGTGTGTGTATCTCCATATGATTATACTTATAAAAAAACCCAGATCTATGTTAGTATTCTCACCCAGGCCAGACAGATGGGAGTAAGCCAATTTTCAATTATAAACTCTGTCTTTAAGAAGAGACATCTTGCAAAGGCCCATTTGCTTAAACAAGCGTGTACAGCTAATTTGCACAAGAAAAGGTCACTGTGAATGGATTAAGATTATCTCCACTGAGAGTAAAATAAAAACCCTCGTTGCATTAATTAAAACTACAAAACAGACTTCAAAGTACATTCTTTAAAATCGTATCTCAACTTTGGTTAATACACATATATACTCATCCCATGTGAGTGGCATGGAATCATTTCTCAGTGTGGCACATTGACAATCACCCACGTCCCAGCTCTACAGTCAGCAGTTACATAGCACATAGGGGGAAAAAAAAATGGCATCTTAAAGAATTCATTTTCACACAGTAGGTCTGAAGCTCATTGCTTTCACCATATATTGTATGACAGTAAATTTTAATAAACACCTAAAATAGAATACCCCCAGGGCTGGAATACACCAGTCATAGGGCTTATTCTTGGTGTGTTCTAATGATAGCTATCATTAGCAAACTAAAAATGTAAAATCCTGATAATATCCCAGAATGCAACAATATCCACAAAACGTCAGTGGCAGAATCGGAGCACAAAGGAAAGCAGAGAAAGAGGCCAGTGGAAGAGCGACCTCCATACGTCAGTGACGTTTTGCAGTGGGCCCTCTTTCTTTCATATCTGATTTGCTGATGTTCGGACAGATTTTTGAAAGGAAATAAAAGGATTTTGTTGACCATTTCCCACCCGAAAACCAGTTAGCATCTTGCTCTCATTTGTGCTTTCTAAAGCTGAACCTGTGATTTATTGCCTAGCTCTGGAATAGCATGGTTCATGGTCATCAAGCAATTTATCTACATCATGCATACAGAGAGAGAGCGCCTCATCCTAACCTTGATGTATGGGCACAAAATTTCCACTCACTTCGGGGAGAACCTGCAAATATAACACACGCAGACCCAGAGCAAAGCAATATCCATCATGAGATGCTGCAGCTCATGCACTGCACCAGGCATCCTCCTCATGAACAAATTTCTCCGCAGTTTCAACCTAAGTGTTTTAAGGTCACTCAACACCACCTCACAGTGCAGTACAGAAGGACTCATTTCTGATCCCCCTTGGCAAACACCTATTTCTTTGAAATTCTTAAAATGAACATGCTAATTTTACTGCTGCTGATTCGTGGGCAGCATGCAAAGCTGACCTAACTGACTGGCAGCAGATAGCTCTCTGCATGCTTAAGTACAGACTCAGAGAAGACACTGCCTACAAAAGCATCACGTGGGGAAGGATCCTACAGACCATGTGGCAGACAAGCAGCTCCAGGGCAACTGCAAAGCAGGGCTGGAGGCATCTGGCACAGAAGGCCGAGGGAAATAAAATCAGCAGTAGCAGGAAGTATAAAGGGTCGAGTACAGACGGGGCTGACATGTCTACGTGCTGCCACAGGGCAGCATGATGCTCCTTCCTTTGGGGCTGCTCTGGTCCCCCTGTCAATAGCATCACACCTGCTATGGGCTTGGTTTCACCTCCATCTTCAGTGACTGATCCAGTGAGACCTCCGGGAGGCAACGAGCTCCTACCACTCCTTCACAGTTGGCAGGGGGGCTTAAGGAGCAGAGAAAACATCCAAGGTTCAAGGAGGCTCTTCCAGAGCCTTCTTTTCTTCTTTCCAGTTCTGTTCCCAGAACCACTCACGCCCATCAGCCAGCAACACTTGAGGGCCACAGTGAGGCTTGACTGCACTACCGTGTACCCTCCCAGGCCACAGCTTCTGGCTCCTGTGGATGGCTCCACACAACCACAGGCCCCACTGGCACCTGGCAATGGGTCTGGGATGCACCCACACCTGAGAAATGGGATCACCAACAGGGCATTTATTTCCAGAAATCTCCTGGTCTCTTGCCTTGAGGACAACGCTGGCAGTAGCCACACTTACTGCTCCAGCACCACCCATGTCTGCGCTGCAGTGGCATTCTGTACCCATGTGGAGGATGGCTCACACAGGGTGCTGGCTGCACCATTCAAACGCATTCCATCCAAAACATACATGCTTTTAAAATAAGAGTTATGGTTTTAAAACTAAAATATCTGCAGAACTAACCCAAAGCTCACATCCCCCTGTAAGGATCAGCACTGTGCTTTATTAACTTTCAGGTTTCCTTCCACAATGATTAAGCGAACCACGCTCACAGCTAATACATTTTTAGGCAGCATGAACAAATAGCTCTATTTGTAATCAATCCTAATGTATTCACACTTTAATTGAAAATCCCCTCCCCGCTCCCACCCATAGCTGGGAAAACGCGGACGGCCCCATCTATCACCCAGGTGTGAACACTGCAATGCCACATGGGCTGTTAGCAGACAGGTGAAATGTCGCCCGGCACAACGCTCCTGCAATGCTCGCTCCTCGATCCACTTCTCTTTCTTTCAGATGGGCCCACCCCATCCGTCAGCATGCAGTCGGGCTGCCTGGGATTCCCGCTTCCCGTCATGCTGAGGAGCGGAGCCGTGGTGACTCAGCCATGCCAAGCATTCCTCCGCACAGCTTAAGCATTTCCCCATGTCACTGAGCTCCCATAAGCTACCCTGGGAAACAGTTGCACTACCAGTTTTAATATAAACAGATATTTTTTTTTTTTCCCCCCCAAAGAAACACTGTCATCACCACTGAGTGAAAAGAGGGCTAAAAGGCGGCAGGCTGTTAAGACCAGCACACATGTCCAGCTGCTCAGACATAACAGCTATTATCTATTGTACATCACAAAGCAGCGTACGTCTTTCCCGACTCAATTCTCTGAATGCTGATATGGGACAGCAGCACCACCGGCAAGAAAACCTGAAGGACAGATGTGTGCTGGCTCTTCCAGCAGCCAGGCCAGGCCCTGCTGCCTCCCGCCCCTCTTGTGACACGTGCTGTGGTGCCTCCATCAGAAGTCAGATGAGGGAGAATACAGAAGCAGAAACCGAAACAAATGCAATGGCCTCAGCCCAGCAGTATCTATTTTAACAGTGCCACATGTAATCCATCTTTTGGAAGATGCTGAAGCTCATCTTGGCAGAGAGTATCAATGCATACCACTATAGATGTCAGATGGGACTAGAGATTTTTTTTTTCCTCCCCGAGCCAAAAATTGCTATGGCACTTCACCAAGTATGTTCAGGGCTCCCTCCCTGAATCTGTGAACCCACGGACGCACAATGCATCTTCCAAAAGAATCTAGATCAGTGCAAGTGCTATGACAAAGCCAGACATGAAACACTTATAACACAAGGCTAAATGGCAGAGCGTTCCCTAGTTTTCCAATATATTATGTTTCAGCCATTAACCAATTGGCCAGTTTTCCGTGGGTGAATTCTTAACGCAGATGGTTCTGAACTATTGGCTGGAGAGGCTGAAAAGGAACCCACTTTGTCACACGGGGCGTCTCGTTGCCCGGTTTCCATTAAGGCATGTTGGCTTTAAAATAAACTGTCAAGCAAAACTTGGCATTGGAAACACCAAGTGAGTAACTGTCTTTGTAGGAAACCTGACAACTCAGCTGTGTGTCAGACAGACAGCTGCCTGACTCGGAGCTCCAGAGGCACACACACCCTGCCTGGAAGGGTGCCGTCGCCATGATCCGCTTGCTTTGGGATTTACAGCCACACAATGCTTGCAGGTGATCTTGCTGCTGGTTAACAGGCTACTGGCTAACAGTTCATTTTCCTCTCTGCAAGGACTGGTTCTGGAATTACAAAGTTTGGAGGTGCAAAAACATAATTGGAAAACTTTTTTTTTTCCCCTGCTTAAAGGGCTAATTGATTTCACAGGTGTTTAATTATCATTTGCTGTGAGATAATACCTTGTAGTGCCATAAAAAATGGATTTAATTTTCGAGTGCTTGCAAAACCATTGCCAAAGCCAAGTTAGAGCTAAAGCTAGATAATTATTCTATAAATCAAACACACTGCCTCCTTTCTTTGAAATTTTTAATACTTGGCTATAATGATATCTGACGACCTTGAAACTAACATAAAAAGGATTTTCTTGCCAAGTGCTGACAGGCAGCCATTGGAGTACTTCTTTCAGCCTGTCTCATTACTACAGACGCAGCCAGCCATGTTGCCCTGGCTGCAGAAAGGATGCTACAGTCAAAGAACAGTGACAGTGTGCACGAGCAGTGCTCTCGATGCACAGGTAATGGCTGAGTCCAATTATGAGCACGAGCTGAGACTAAAAACGCTGCAATATTCACGAAACTGCTGCAGAACTCTGCTAGACATAGCAACGGACACATAACTGTGCAAACGTTCAGCAACCCGTGTCAAAGTACAAATATTTTCTCCTTTCTATGCAAGGAAGCATGCCAGCATCTCCTTTAGTTCAGAAGGCTGGATTAACCAAGAAGAACAGGCAAGCATAGCTTAATGTAATGACAAGGGAGCTTTGTTGCAGTTAGGATGGACAGTAGCCATTGAAATCTAAATCATCTTTAAAGTCTTCAATAGCATCACAGTTGTATTCAGCTCACTTCCATGTTCTGCACAGAAACACTCAGATCCATGAGGTGTTTACATCGATGTACAACCTAACAAATACAAAGCATTTTAATGATTTTTTACCATGAGACACTTCATCTAAATATATATGCAGAAGGCACTGTAAATCTCTATAGCTCGTGCAAAGCATGCACAAGGTTCAGCCTGCCAAAGCTGGCCTGCTGGCTGGCAGTGCAGGGCTCACATCACCTGGCGCAAAGCAGTTTTATGTAGGGGTACGTTTTCTCACCAACATCACTTTGTGTTTAAGGATAATCGCTTATTTAACAAACGTGCCCAAATGTGTCCATAGCCTGTCAGACCTCAGATCCTAGGCAGCCTGATCTAGTGGGCAGTGCCCTGCCCCACAGCAGCAGGTCAGAACTCTGGTATTTAGGAGGTCTCTTCCAACCCAAACCATTCTATGACTCTAAGCTGCTGGACAAGGTGACGACAAGTCCAACCTGCCCAGATCCTCCATCTCTTCAGGTGACATCAGGAAGGCAGATTCCTTTTGACAGAGCTCCTTTAACAATAAACTACACTTATGTGATTACCTTGCCATTTCTCTGGAGATCACAAAGTCCTTTTTGAATATTTGAATATAAAGCACATCATCATGTTGGTGGGAGAACAAAGCCATGCTTCCATTCCACTGGCAGGGAAACCGGCAAAGAGCAGTGGCACAGGCATATGCACTGTGGGGAGAGATCGGACATCTAACCTTGGCTTCAGGTGAGGCTTCTGCTAAGCCATCCCCAACATTTAGTGCAGAAAAATGCAGAATTGAGTTGAAAGTAATACCTATCTCCTGACAATGCGTTGAGCAGAGAGCTCATTTTAAAATTAGGGATATCACATTCTCTTTCACAGTGAATTTATTAGGCTTCAGCTTTCTACTAGTGAAGCGGCATCAAACACTCGCCCTAAGTAGTCCCAGCTGGTCCAATACCTGACCTCAAATGCTCTGACATTCCAGTCACTTGGCACTGCACAGACAGTTTTCTTATTGATTTCTTCTCTGACTTAAAAAGAGGAAAAAAAAAAAAGAAGAAAAAAAAAGGAAGAAGGAAAAAAGCCTACTACTGGAATCGTATTTATTAAAGCATCAGTTTGGATTAAAGACCCAAACAAAGAAAAATTCATCCCACATTTTCCGAACAAAAAAACAAATTTTCACTCATCTGCCACTCACTCTAATTTTGAGATTAGTGGACATACCTGTGAGCCTCCAAGCACAGAGAAAAGAAAGGCGCATTATGAGACCTCTCACCTGCTAACACCTGCAGGTTCCAAAGCCAACCATTCCCCGCTGCCTGTCAAAAGAAAGGCTTCCAAATCTTTCTTAATTATTTTAAAATAGCTCTTTATTGAAAACTTGCAGTAAAAAAATGCCAAAGAGGATCAGTTTTCTAAAGTTTCATGCTTGAGTATCTTGGGTTACTGAGTGTTTTAACTAACTTAGAAATGGCTGACCAGACTGAAAAGCCCTACATAGATAAACATGGATAAAATCAGTGCTCAGCACCCATTTAAGCCACAGTCTAGCAACCAGACCCAGCAGTCTCCTGACTCTGGCAGAAGAGCACCTCTATCCAGCTCCTGTAGGATTTGGACAGGACCAGTGGGACAGCAGAGAGTACAAACTGCTGAGGACTCAACTAGAAGAGGCTACCATTTCTATTCTCGCTTTGAATGTCTGGCTGAGCCCTTTACCAAACGATTTAAAATAGTCTGTATGAAGCTTATCATTTCCTATTCAGCTCCACAGATTTTCCCATTATGGCTATCGAGCTCCTAAGTGGCTTGTTGGCATCTTTAAAAGTTATGGTCCTCTAGATGCAGCATCTAAAAATGGAAAGCAAAGCTGATGTGTAATACTGGCTCTAATTATGCAGGATTTCTTTTCTATGAATGACTAAATTTATTTCCCAAAAAAAAAAAAAGAAAAAAAAAGAGGAACTCTACACAGGAACTGCTGGCAGAGCCCCACGTTGTCTAGGAACGCTGACCCAAAATGTGACCATGCTTGGAGGAAAAATTAGTTCAGCAAATCCATGGAACAGCTTTGAATGAAACAGAGAAGTGAGTTATTTTTACTCAGTCAGCTGCAACTTAGTCCCCACGAGTGGTAATACCACAACACGTCCAGATCCATCAGCATTTAGGTTATTTATTATTCTCATACTTGCCTCTATCTCAAGGTCTTAAATTTTTATAAATGAGGTAAAAATACCTCAAAAATCAGATTAGGTCTTTAATTAGGAACAGAAAGAAAACTATAATTCCATGCATTTAAATTTTGCAACACTGAAATTTAGGATAAAATCCCAGCACTACTACAGCCCAGGGGGTTTCCAGCAATGGACAGCAGGCCCCGATCGCCTGAAGTTAGTGAGCAACAACTTCTGCAATAAATCTGTATAGGAGTGCAAACCACGGAAGGGCAGTAAAGTCAGCAAATTTATTTTTTATTGCAGTCAACAGTGACTACTAAAATAATTTTCATTTTCTAGCAGAGAGAAAGCAGGAAGAGAAATACAAATGCACTGACAGTTGTTTGTCAGTGATGCCTTTCATTCCTGTCCCTGGCACCATTAACACAGAGCTAAATTGGGCCATGCTAAGAACCAGGGCTGTGCTCCTCAGCGGAGCCACAATGTGATCTGTCACTCAGCAGACCCGCTCCTCCTCTGTGCTCTCATTTCTGCTGACTTAGTCAATCAAAAGGTAAGTTTTCTACTATTTGCTCTACTTGGCAAAAAAGGCATCGAGGAGAACAACACAATCCCTTTGCATCTCTGCATCATCAGGTCCCCTTTGGAGCAGGACTCTTCTCTCCCTCCTGAGCCAGAGCGAAGTGCAATCTGCACCCAATTCAGTGCACCTGGAGAACTGCAGATGGCTTTTGTTAGGCTGTTTTGACTTCTCATTGGGTTGTTTATGCAACCTCAGTGGTCCTCAATTGACATTATAACAGATAAGGGCAACTTTATTCCAGTTAGTGCAGCTGGAGAGGGTCTCACACTCCTAATGGTGACACATGGGACTTTAGGGCCCCAGCTTGGGCACTCAGGAACACAGACTGAAAATGCCACATGCACATGTAAGCATACTTACATGTACATACTACAGTGGATTTTCAGCTGGAAACCAGTGATGTACATGCTTATCCTTCTTCTCTCGCCTGCCTCTGACCTGACACAAAAATCTCTTATTACCCCACCTATTACTTTTCAAAATTTATTTTTCAAAACACAGGTACCACAGGTAGAATTAGAAGAATAACCAACTAAAAACCCTGGAAAACTCGCTCTGAATTAGAGAGAGGCATGTCTTTTTCAAAAAACAGTCCACAGAAACATGTGCCAAGCACTATCTAAATTGGATGATTGCCCAGTTCTGTGTACTGCTTTTCATTTGCCTTGTAGAGTTCCTGGGAGGCCACATACCTGCTCACAGTGAATACCTGGATTCTGACCTCTGCATCCCTAGTGCATCAGTGCAGTGTGAGCCAGCTGAGTTTGCCTAGACCCAGTCCATGTTTCTAACTCCACATCGAAGCCTGTTACTGTGCTCAGCACCCAGTACTGTGCCGGATCATCTGCTTTAGGTTTTAGCATTCCTGCCCCACTGGGCAGTGTATGCCTGAACACGCTATGTCTGTTTGCAAGCTAATACATTATTTATACAAACTATTCAGGCATAGCTGCAAAGATATGAAACATTTATCAACAAAGGGACTAGTTTGTCATTTTAAAATAATTATGCTTCTTTAAAGAGAGCAACAAATTCAGTTGCCCCAGAATTATTTATTAGATTGCACAGACATGAAAGGACTCTCTCTTTCAAAGGGAGGAGTCTCTACCCCAAATAAAGCTTTAATCGAAGCCGGGATACAGCCAGGCACCTACACCAGCCCTGCTGGGATGCATGTGGTGCAGGCCCAGCACCACCTGGCCAAACTCCTTAGCTCTCTATATGCTCCCTGCACCGCACTGCCTCTTTATTTCTCCTCAAGCGCACCAGTCACAAGGACAAATGGAAGCAGAAAGGCATTGGTGTGGAAGCACACAAGTCAGAGGGACCTGTGCTCTGGTGCGCTTTCTGGCTTGCCAAGGAAAACGCGATAGTCCAGACAAAAAGGCTTAGGATGGGATGCCAGCAGTGATCAGATTAGTCCAAGGAATGACATCTCTTCGGCCAAGTGCTAACAGCTAGCAGACGGAAGGAAATACTTGCCCTCACGATGCTGACTATAGTAGAGGCCAAGCGATGTCACGCAACTTCTTTTTTATACGAGTGTGTTAATTCTGATACTAATTTTAAGATCTGTAATATGTGCCTATTTCCTTTTTTTTGAACCTTCCAGAAATAAGCAGAGAGTAGGAACAAAGATAACCACAAAGGAGGCTATTACACTGGGTAATGTTGGCTTACTACCTCCTGTAAGCAGTACCTGTGGCACCCCGCTCTGGCTGCTGAGCAGGCTGCCAATTCCCTGCTGAGTCTGGGCGCTGTGTGCCGTGTCCCCAAGGGGACAGGCGAGCCCGCCAGCTCGCTCTGCAAACTTCCTGGCAGCTGCTCTCCCTCAGCTCCCTCTTGCAGACTCCAGATGGTTTTTGATACAGAAGCCTTCCTCCAGCAGTGCTGGCCATATCAGGAATTTATGCCAATATCAGAGGCTAAAAATGTGCTGATCTGGAGCACGAGTTTTTAGGCATCCTCATGAAGTGCAGACAGACATCTTGCATATATAGTTAAAGGGACAATAAAATGCAGTAAACCGAAATGCTCTGTAGTGCTTGGCATCTGAAACAAGGCACTCTACTTCAAAAAGTAGCAATTCTGAAAAGGATTACAGGGTCACAAGCAACTCAAGGCTGTTAGACAGGAGTGAACGAAGCCTTATACACATCAACCACCAAGTACAGGGATGACATATTCCCTGCATAACCAGAGCTGGTGAGACAGACACACCAGAAAACATTCAGTGCTAATACCCTGCACCTTGAAGGATGATGAAAAAATGAAGACAGAGAACAGGTACAGAAAGATTATTTAAGAGATTGCAGTACATGCCTTACTAAGAGAGACTTAAAGACCTATGCTTGTTCAGCTTATCAGAGAGAAGAGTAAGAAGCAGCTTGATTTCGGTGCTGAGTGTCTCTTCGGGGAGAGAGAGGAGATGAGAGTTCTTCAACCTGCCGGGAAAGGGCACAACACCAATCAGAAGGTGGAAATCAACCACGAAACAAACATCAATAGAAATCTGTCCTCACATCCCAGCTCCTGGTGGCTTTTCTATGTAGAAAGCTCCTTGGATGGGCAGGAACTGCTTTCCTGGAGGACAAGCACAACTCAACCCCATTCTGCATTCAGTCCAGGGGTAAACCGGGTGACCCAGAATGGCTGTGATATACAGGAGATCAGACAAAGTAATCTCATGTTCCATCTGGCCTTCCATTTTCTGTAAAAGCTTCTAATATCTTTTGCCTTCTGACCGTCCATAGCACCAAACTACTACTTCCAGTATTTTAGCATGCAAACTTCATCAAATTAGATTACTACTGAAATGTGTAGGGACATAAAAAGGGACATCAGCTTCTGATAAGCAACCCCTGGATCACATTAGTAGACTGAATTCAATCACAAAAAACCAACAGAAGCTCTGCTCCTTCACACCAATGCATTCAAGTTACTCAAGAACAGTTTCACTGATGAAAGTACAGTCTAAAAGGTACCCATCACTGTTAGGAGAGCAGTGTTACGCGTCTGTAGGTCTAAAGTTTGTGCCATTCTGATAGAACTCTCCAAAGAACTGCTCCACATGGATGATCATCAGGACCAGAGTACCAAATGAAAAGATTCACTCTTCAGTGACCATTTTGGTAAAATTAACTGCACCGTTCATGCATTTACAGGGAAAAAGGAAGAAAAAAGAAACAAGAAAATCTGACGGCTAGGTGGAAATTTTAAAATGCTCTTTTTAATGGATTACTGAAACCCTCCGGAGCTCATCTGCAGATACTGGAAACAAGAATGGATAAACCTAGAAGCCCAGGGATTAGCAAAGTCATTACAACAATCACATTTTCCTTATGCAGAATATTTTGCTTTCTCCTCCCTGCATCTTTCAAAGGTTTATGATCTCTGTCTGGTAACGCAGCCAGCTTTTCCACTGAAATGCACCAAGCCCTCTATAATTTACTTGGAAATATTGGCATTTATTATCCTTTGCAGCAAGCAGCAAGCAGTTCTATTTAAAAGTATTTTCTCCTCACAGAGTAAGGCTTTAGCAGAGGAGGACTATAAAGATGAGAAGAGCAGATCCCGGCCTGGCTTCAGCTGCCCCATGCTTGGAGGGGTGGAGGCCTGCAGGTCACCATCGGGCCTCAGCACCCTTCTCTCAAACTGTGCCCTCCTCTCGCCCTGTCAAGGAGCTCTGTCTCTGGCAGAAAGCTGACCAGGGGAAGAGGCGGGCAGCCTGCACCCTGCCCAAGGCGCTGTGTGGAGCTGCCTATGGTATACAGGGCCTCTTTGCCTCGCTCAGCAATCACTCCTTGCAAGCCCAGTGCAGCCCCGCAGAGGCCGACACACTGCGTGGGGAAGGAGAGCGCAACTGCTGCCTCCGCAGATTCCCCCAGATAGTCATGGGAGAGCTTGGAAGGAATTTGGAAAAAATGAAGCTTTTGCAGTAACACGTGACTTTACTGTCCCAGCTCTGCCACAGATGTCAAAGCCCCAGCAAACAGCGCCTGAATGAGAGATGTGACAAAAGCTCCACAGAGGAGCTATGGCAGAGAGGTGATGACATTAACCCTTTCTTCTGTGCATTTTATTACAATCAGTATTTTCTGATCTTATCAACCCCCAGACTACTGACAAATGACCAGCCTCATCCTGCACAAGGACACCAGCACATGGTCATCAGATCACTACTCATGCAGATGAGTGCTACGGGGAACCACCCACGAATCCTCTGCTTGCATTTATCACAGCTGAAGAAGAGCATTCCCCTCGCTGCAGGCAGCCCAGGACAGAGGTGGATGTGACGGCACAGAGAGCCTGGGCATGGCAGTGCCGTGCTGCTTCCCTGGCCATACAGACAGATCCTGCTGCAAGCTGGCACCTGCCTCATCCAATTAAACCTCCAAGCAGCACAGAGCCCCATAATCCCCAATGTGCAGATAAGGAGGTAATGCTGAGGTCAAGACAGAGTGGGCTCAGGGGATGGCCAGACGCTGCGTGGGAGCAGAAGCCTCGATCTGGAGGCTGCAGCTGCCTGCGAAGGCCAAACTGGGTGTTTTGGTTGAGCAGGATTGCAAGGCCAAGAACCACGCAGGGATATCCTCTTGGGCTGGCAGGTGTCCAGCAGTGGCCAGGTCCCTTTGGGTCACAAAGGACATGACGGCAGCCTACAGTCTGGCTCTCATCTCCACATTGCTGAACCACACTGGAAGTTACATCAAAGTCAGTTTTTACACTTTACTGCTCGTTTGTGAGAGCCTGGCTAAAAGCCACCTTAAAATCCTGAAAGCATGCATCTTCTTGCAGCAGCCCCAGGACATGCGATGTTGGTCTTCAAGTGCCCAAAAGACAGCACATGAGCCTGGTGGGTTGTTGTGATGCTCTCTGCCAGGGGAGACAGCACAGCAGAGAGCATCCCCTGCCACCTCACCCTGCTGGCTGCACAGCTTGAAAGATCTGGTTGCTGTTTTCACACACTGCAGCAGAGAGGCTGTTACTTTGTTTCGTCTGCTGCTTAGAAAAACACACCAAGGTCAAAGAAAGAACATTACTAGGAGGCTCTTCCCAGCAGCATCAGGGTTTGGGTGCCAAACAGAGGTTACACCAGCAGGAAAAACGCTTCTGCCTCTGACGTCTGTATGGTGACCCCGAACAGCCAGCACAGGGTGAGTTTGTGCTTAGCCCGAGGATTGTTTGCAAAATGATCAATGACGCACACAGATGGGCTCTTGCTTGCCTTGCTGCACACTGCAAATATTGCTTTTAACAATGAGATTTTGCTGAGCAGTTCTGAATGCACCCAAACTGGAATGCCCGAGATAAAACTGCGAATGGGAAGTGACAAGATCCCCAGCCACCTTCCAAGAGGGGCTGAGTGGTCAGCCTGATGCCTTGGGCTGAGCCTGCAGGGCTATTTCAGCAGGGTTGAAGAACAGATGCAACAAATGTCACCTACCCTCTGCTGCTCCTCTGAAGCTCAGCACCATGTGTAAGCTGAAAATCCTTTTCCACTCAGTCTCTGGAGCAATCCTGGTTCTTACAGTTGGAATTCTCTCAATTTCCAAACAAGATCTAATCAGAGCTTCTGCAGGGGTCAAAGTTAACAACAATACACAAGTGCCAGTTTCACTTGCAGAATCTCTAATTACTTTTACTAATTGTCAGTTGGCTGTTACAGTCTCCAAACGAAGTACAACTGAGTTCTTGTGTCTGGTAATGAGGTGAGAAGAGCTTATGAGAGAAAGGACAGTGGGCTGATTCCCTGCTTTGAGGTTAGGTGGACAGTGGTGGCCAGATTCTGCTCCCAGTTACTCTGGTGTGAATTTCAGCAGAATTGCTCTGGATTTACACCTATGTAGCTGAGAAAACAACCTGTCCTGTCCCAGCTTTCCTTCTTTAGTGATCACTCTTCTAAATCCTTGGATCCACTTCTCCCCATGAGCTCCTGCCTTCCCCGAGCAGCTGGTTTGGCAAGTGCCAGGCTCTGAGGGTTTCCACATGGCTTTGCAGATGCTTTCAGTTGCAAGCTAAGAGAAACTCAAGAGGCACAATGCCTGTTGTGAGCACAGCCACTCAGCTAACAGGTCCTAACGGCCCTGCCTGGGTCCCAGAAAAAAAGGTCAGCAGCGCCACAGAAATTACGGGGTAATGATCTGCATTTAAAGCGGAGGGGTTTTAATCTTTGGCACCAGTGAAAGGCTGTTTTTCACAAAACTGAGTGATAAAACTCTACAAGAAACACTCATCCCCAAACTATCTGTGTGGCTTTTGCACACATCTGTTTCTCTCCTGTCCTCAAGAGATGTCTAAAATCTAATTAACCAATTAATTTGCAAATATATTCTAATTTATTCAAGGCAGATTTTCTTAGTGTTAAATTATCTGACAGCGAACCATACGCTGCACACAGGAACAGGACTTCATTAAAATACCAAAGGTTACACAAATGGAATAAAAATTATATTTGTACTACAGTCAGCACATACTTATATCTTCTAATGAGAAAATGTGTTTGTATTTCCCTATTTCTAATTTGTTTTTGCATGTTTGGTGTAAACCTGCGGTTAATGCGTTAGCGATACCAAGCTACCACACCTTGTGCTGAAACGTGAATACTGCAGGAGACCCCCACGTCTGCTGAACTTGTGAGAGACTTTCAATACTCAAATAAACCACAGTCAGGGCTGGCACGACTCATCTCATCCCAAAGGATGCTCCGGTTCCTTCCCTACAGAGAGGGAAGAGTCACCACGTGGATTTGCCTCCTGCAGCGGGAAGCTCTTTGCTGGGAAATCTCAAGTCATCATTGACAGCACTTGTGCAGAATGTGTCTGATGGGAAAAACAGAAAAGCTAATACATTGTTCTGGATTGCTGCACTGAAATGCTTTTTCCCCACAATTCCAGTTGTGTGAATACAAATACAACAGCTGATTCCAGTTCTGCCGGCTACTGGAGTGATTGTATCACTCACCGTGGCATGGCATCAGTCACAGCCACGCTCAACCTTCTTGCAAGTGCAGGGGATGTGCTGCTATGCTTGGCAAAAAAGCCAACAGCGACAGAAACACCCTCCTGAGTTACTAACTATCTGAGTATACAGAACAAACAAAAATATTCCGAAAACACTGGGCCCAGAATAACCTCTTGAAGGCATTAATACCTAACTGCTGTTTTCTTTGCTTGATGAGCAACTTAGTATTTTATTACAGTTTATTACTCTACAGTTCCACCACAGTCAATTAAGACCAAGTTACTGTTGTTCAGGCATACATATACATAAGCAGGGCCTGTCCAATACTGAGTTAAATCTGTAACATGACAGAAAATGAGGGACTTCTCTCACATCACATTACAGGTCAGTGGCTGAGCTAAGAGCAGTCTGGGCTCTCAATACTGCAAGCCCTCAGCTGTCAAGATGCACCCAGTGGGATATGCCCAACACGATGCCCAACCCAGCATGATGTTTGTAATTAGCCACGACCAGTCATTAACAGGGCGCCAGACTCTGCCTCAGCAGAAGCTTCTCTAGCAGTATTAAGAAGGCAAGAAAAACATGAAAGGAGTGAGTTAAATGAGTAGGGAAGGACCCTGAGAGATTAGCAGTGCAACAAGTGACAGTGCTCATGCAGCCTCAAATGCACCCAATCAAAATCTGGGTCCAAAGGCAGCTAAGGAGAGTGATCAAAACAGTGTCACAGTAAGTGCTGAAATTCAGCAAGGACACCAGAGCCAGTCCGATGGGGAGTACACAGTAACCAGCAATGCAAAAAAGGCAAAAAAATGCAACAATAAGAACAGCCAATAAAAAGAAGATGGATTTAAAGTGCTAAAACTTTTTTAATTTTTCTTAAGCTGCAGCTTATAATTAAGCTGTGGAACTAATTGTCTCTAAATATAATTGAGGCCAGGAACTTCTGTGAGATCAGAGAAAGAATGAGCAGTAGATAATGAGAGTATCACAGCTCTGTTATATTCAACACACACAGAGCCGCGGATGACAAACTCCATGTTTCCAGGGTGCACCTCAAACCAGAGGAAAGGAAGATGCTGGCCCTGGGGAGAACAATTATGTAGTCACCCCTTGTGGATATTAACATCAAAATTCATGTCAGTGGGTAAGGGAACGCCCGCCAGCTGTCCACACTAGATACTGCTGCCTCCTTTTTCCCCAGGTCTTCCTTTTCATATAAACCCCAGGAGAAGAACAACTCTAAAGGGAATGAAAAAAGTTGTCAGAGAACTGCAGAGCAGACACAGGACCTGAAACTAGATTTAATGTTTTGCCAGTTGTTTAGGTTTTTTTCCTGTACAGCTGTATGTGGAACAGGCAAGCACATGCTCAGCTCTGAGGTCAGCAGCACACGGGCTGGCTTTGGCAGAGACTTGAACTGTTTGAGTTTCTGATCATGGCTCATTACGTCAGCAGAAACTGTCCACACAGTCCCACACGACC
This sequence comes from Perdix hodgsoniae, assembly GCA_035772895.1. Taxonomy (NCBI): domain Eukaryota; kingdom Metazoa; phylum Chordata; class Aves; order Galliformes; family Phasianidae; genus Perdix; species Perdix hodgsoniae. Next base: position 1,734,316 of record JAPSGF010000032.1, read on the forward strand.
AATTATTCTTCCCAAAAGCTTTTAAATGTATTTATCTTTGTTCATATCCAAACCAAAGAATTAAGCTGTGCAGCTGTTTATTTGCTCTCTGTGCTGGTCACAGGCAGAGCTGCCTCAAACCGCTCAGGACTGAAAATGAAACTCTCGTGACTTCACAAACAAACCACTGAAATGTTCTCATAAAGGATCTCAGTTATTTCTAGCCTTTGCCTTGAACCTCTGCGGTTGAAGACCTTCGAACCCTCAAATAACAAGAGGTTGTTGGGTTTTTCCTTACTTAGAGGCTTTCTTGTCCTGTAAGTTGCACAAATTTATGCATTTGCATATAATGTACCACTTTAAAACTGTAAAAGTAGGCAACTCTTCTCTGGTTTACTCATTAGCGTGCTGCTGAGGTGTCCACCATTGGCTGAAGGTGCAAAAACTGTGGACCTTAAAATAGGTTGATCAAAACCAGCTCTTGTTTTAGCAATAGCTTAAGCTATTAAAATTATATTCAGCATCATCTGCCTTAATGTCAGCCTCAGTAAATTACTATCCTGATACAGACAATCCCAGAAGGAGAGCACAATTTCTTCTACATTTTTCATACAAAGCAGATGACACTTTCTACCTTGCTCAAGCAGGGTCTACCACTGACACTACATTTCATATGCGTAGTGTTTTCAGCTTACCTCTCAAATGGCAGTACGTGCTCTCAGATCTCCATGACAAGCTTTAGCTTATTTAATACTCGCTCAATATTTTCATTTTAGCTGCTGGGAGAGGAAAATAAGGTGGAGAAAAGTCTGCAATTGTCACAACACCAAAGGGCATTGCCTATAATCATGCAGCCATGATTTAAAGCTAAGTGACAGTCTATAATTGAATTGTCTGGGACTGCCAATGGTTTATTTACTGAATTCAAACATGCTACGGGGGGGGTGTCAAAAGAGTGCAGGTATTTATTTATTCAAGCAGAGAGGGGGGCATTAATGTTCTGTGTACCTCTGATATCAAGGAACCTTCTGTGTCCTGCCTCCTATATCAGCTTTAGCAGAGTGGAAGCAAGGCACTGCCTTCGCAAAACAGGGGAAAGACAGGCTAACCTGCATGACTCCTGAGCTGGAGGCGAAAGAATGAAGAGGTGAGCTGTTAGGGGGAAATTCTTTACTGAGAGGGTCGTGAGGCAGTGGCACAGACTGCCCTCAGAAGCTCTGGGTGCCCCATCCCTGGAAGTGTTCAAGGCCACGTTGGACGGGGCCTTGGGCAGCCGGAGCTGGTGGGTGACAGCCCTGCTCAAGGGAGGGGGGTTGAAACTGTCTTGTTTTTTACGTTCCTTCCAATGCAAGCCATTCTATGATTCCATGAAATCTCCCTAGATGAGAGCTTCTGCTGAGCCATTTCCCAAGCCTTCACTGCCATGCCCACCTTCTCCTGGGGCTGTCACGTTAGACATCCTCCTGTAAGCCAACACAGCTTCTACTTGAACCTGCACAAAGCTTTTCATGCATACAGGTATCAGTGGGCTGCAAACAGCAGTGACAAAGCATCACTGAGGATGGATCCAAGCTCCGAGCTGACAGGACAAAACCCATCTCCACTCTTGGGATAGAGAACGTAAGAGGCTGCATGGCAGCCTAGGCTCAGAGGACACCACTGAGTCTGCTGCAGCCCCCAAGCCCAGACAGATGAATGAACACACATGGAATGATGGGGACATCTGTCTATACAGAAGTTTGAAGGGAAGCTGAGGCCACCAACGCATTTATCACAGAGGAGCTAACACAGTCTGTTCATCTGAACCACCGCAATATGTTAGTAACCATACAGGCCAGCAAAGGGTTCTGCTTTTCAGACATTGCAGAATAAAAGAAACGTTATGTTTACAACACTCTTCTCAGCAAGCACACAGTCTAATGCTTTGGGTATTTCTATCGTACTTGTATACAAAGTCCTTGCCCAGCCAGATAAAGGCTGGGACGTGAACAAGGGGCTCAGCTCCTTGGCTCCTTGGCTCAGGGTCCTGGGGCTCACCCAGTCCCACAGCTGGCACTCTAGGAAAACCCCAAGGAGGGAGAAAGTACCAAGTGGATGAAGCCAGAGTTTTAGGGACTTGTTGTTCAAGTGGCAAAACTACGAGTGAGAAAAAATAAGTAGGTCCCAAATCTGCATGAGAAGATTTTTGCAGGATTTCGTTCTTTAAGTGGGAAACTGCTCCTACAAGGTCTATTTCTGGAGATTTTCCTTCAAAGAGATCAGAAGTCTTCATGTTGAAATTTCCCTGGGAAGTTTTTACAGGAACTGCACTTGAAAGGAGTGGTGACATAGCAGAAGAAACTCAGGAACACCATTGACTGGAAACACTATGACATGGCTAAAACTAACCATGGCTCCTCCATCCTCACAGCACAGGGACTCCGTATTTGGGGATAATAAACTACCTACAGGACTGCTGACCATTTTAATTCACATAGAGTCTCACAGCTTTTGGCTCTCTAGAAGAGAAAGAGATGAGGAGAGTTCTTTTTGCCCTTGGGATTATAATCAGGGTAGGAATCACTCCATCACTTTGTGAAGCCAGGAATGTCTACATCAATCCCTTGGTAGCAGCCGCTTGATTTCTTTATTGTTTTTTGGTTTGTTTGTTTGTTTGCTTTTTAACAGACTGCAGGGTCATCTTCCAGTGGAGTCTCTGCACACTGGGTTCGGTTCTCAGGCTGAAGCCCAAAACTCAGAGGTTTTGGTTTTCACTGGAATGTTCTCAGAATCCCTTGAGAATCTGCCCTTACGCTCCCATCGCACGATTTCTGGAAGGAAATGATCTGTCTGTACCAGAAACAGCTTCTGAATCATCTGCCACATGCTTCCTCTTTCACGCAGGGAAAATCTTGTCCTAACTCCCTCCACCCCCTTCAGAAAAATGTACAGAATGTTTCAGCACTCCCCATGGACAGGAATTTTAGGAGCCTCATCCTCCCAACTCTGCCATCAGCTTTCACCTGGTCACTGGCTGGAAAATGCCAAGTGACAAATGACAATGATGTAAGAAGACTGCAAGAAAAAATCATAAAGGCTGGAAAAGGCCTCTATCACCTATCAAGCCCTCACCACTGTGCCCACTAAAACATGTCATTCAGTGCCACATCTACAGAGTTTTTAAAATATCCAGGGATGGTGACTCCACACCTCCCTTGGCAGCCTGTGCCACTGCCCGACTACTCTTTTGGAGAAGTTTTTCCTAACATTCAACCTGACAATGTAGGAGCACGTCAAAAGACACATTTCTGCCCATCAGCCCTTGCATGGCTTCAGTTCAGTTCCTCTCACACTTGCCCAAAGCAGCTCAGGCAGGTTGTTGTCCAGCAGCATGCCTTGTGCTGGGGACTGGAGCACTTCATAAAGATCTACTTGCTGGTGTCTAGACGATGGCATCTCATGTTTCAACTGGGAGACTGTTCAGAGACGGGTGACATGCTCTCAGAGGAAAAACAAATGCCACAAAAAGGCTCAACACCAACAACCTGACTTTTCGCTCTGCATCGATTAAGAAGAATTGAAAAGGTTGGAGAGAAAAGATTTAGCCACAAGGAGAGGCATCACACACAGCTCTGCTGCTCAGCCCTATGGCATCACCTTGTGCCGAGCATGAGAGCCTGGGGATGGCCAGAGTCCCTGGGATTACCTGGAAATGGTGCTGTGAAACACTATGAAAATCTGGCTGTGAGAGGGCCTGGTTCCCAGGCAGCCTCCCTTTAAAGGACAGCATGAATACTACCTAATATTCAGCATCTCAATGCTCCTGCAAAGTCATGCTCTGGAATACCAGCCTGGTCCTACAGAAAGCATTAAAAAGGATTTGATCTCTTCTACCAGCGAGAACTTCAGCCTGAAAGGCCAACCATCAGCCCAGAAGGCCAACTATATCCTGGGCTGCATTAAAAAAGGAGTGGCCAGCAGGGAGAGGGAGGTGATCGTCCCCCTCTACTCAGCTCCTGTGAGGCCCCATCTGCAGTACTGCGTCCAGGCCTGGAACCCCCAGTGCAGGAAGGATGTGGAGCTCTTGGAGCTGGTCCAGAGGAGGGCACTAAGATGATCAGAGGGCTGGAGCACCTCTCCTATGAGGAAAGGTTGAGGGAACTGGGCTTGTTTAGCTTGGAGAAGAGAAGGCTCTGGGGAGACCTCATTGTGGCCTTCCAGTACTTGAAGGAAGTGTATGAACAGGAGGGGGAACGGCTGTTTACAAGGGTGGGTAGTAATAGGACAAGGGGGAATGGTTTTAAACTGAGACATGGGAAGTTTAGGTTAGATGTTAGGAGGAAGTTTTTCACACAGAGGGTGATGACACACCGGAACAGTTTGCCCAAGGACACTGTGGATGCTCCATCCATGGATGCATTTAAGGCCAGGCTGGATGTGGCTCTGGGCAGCCTGGTCTGGTGGTTGGCGACCCTGCACATAGCAGGGGGGTTGAAACTAGATGATCACTGAGGTCCTTTTCAATCCAGGCCATTCTATGATTCTATGAACTCAGCCAGGCTGAGCTGTCACAGTGCGTGCCTGTGGCACAGCCCCAGCCCTCCCGCTTTCCTCCATCGGTCACTGCCTGAGCCCAGAGTATGTGATTGCATGGGTTAGAAGGAAGGATGTAAGCAAACTAGTTCAGAGAAATGAACCAAAGCAGCAATTTATTTCACACTTAAATGGTTCGCTGCAAGTAACGGGTTTTATTTGGACTTTGGGAGATAACTGGTTTGGTCAGTGGCTGAAAAATCTGGCTCATGCTCTCACGGCTCAGTTCCCACTCAGCAGAGGCTCCTTCCTCTCTAACCTCAGCTGTGGCGAGGTGCGGGTTTGTGGGTATGTGAGGAAACCCCATGTGCACAGCTCACCACCAGTGTGCTATTGCTCTGTCACCGTGCAGGAAGGCCTCACATTCTGCTGCTTACTGCAGGCGTGCTAGGGACTGTAGTCAGCTCTTGCAGCTCAAGAGGGGGAGTAACAAACGTCTGATGGGCTGAAGCTATTTTTTAAGCTGTCCACGTTCTGAAAGGCTATTTGGCAGTGTGCTGTGTGTGTTCAGAGACCTGGGTTTTACTTTGCCACATTGATGAACTAATCTTTTAAATCTTCTGTGTTTCAAGCCCATTGCCCATTGCCACTTAAAACACCACAGATTTTCAAATGCTGCTAGAAAATAAACCTGTATTTCAAGCAGGTGCTGCAAAACACCAAGAGCAAGGGCTGACAGGAGCCAGGCTCTTCTGCCAAATCCTGAAATGGACTGCAGGGACATGTACCTACTCGGTGAGTATCTGCTGCATGTCTGGTCATGCTGGGAGGCAGCTGAGCTCCAAGCTATCCACAGCACTGAGGCTACAAAGTTCCTGTGAGGCAGCAATGCTGGGAGTCACTTCTTACAGTGCAGGGAGTGAGGGTTGAACGTGACTGAGGTGCAGTGAAACACCACTGCAAGGCCTGAGCATCAACCAGTGCCCCAGGCCAGCCTGAAGCTCCCCAGCAGATGTCAGTGACCAGCTGGCCTGCTGACCTTCTGGTTGTTTTTGTGATGGCTGCACCTGAATCACTTCGCTCAGAAGGGCAAAAGTGTGAAACAGAGAACAGAGACTTCAGATGAGCCATTTTTCTTTCAGAAATATGCTTCTCTCTCATTTTATATCAAGCTTGAAAACAGCATCTCAGTAGGCTTCTGCTTACTCGAATAGAGGTTAATAAATTACTCTGCTTGAAAAATGTCCATATGTTTCAGACACTGAGCTTCTGCTTGAAAGTTCTTTTAAAATCTGTTTTCACACTGACGGAATAAAACCAACTGCTTTTTCAGCTTTTTTTCTTTCTCCTGGCAGTACCTCATACACCATAGAAGCACCCAAACCCATCCATGGCAAGCCAAGCAATGCTACAATTAATTGCAGGCCAAACCCTGAGAACGTGCCCTCCCTGTCCTCCTTCCCCAGAGCTTCTATTTCACAGCATCCACGTGCTCAGGCTCCCTGAGACTGGAAGGTTCCAGCCAGCAGCACAGCCAGGCACTGTGGGTGCCCCCATGATACCCTCCACTAATGGGACAAAGCTGTCCAAGAGCTTACTCCCGTCCTCCAGCACAGCCTTCCCAGGTGCTCAAGACTTGTCTGCAGAACCCAGAATCCCCAGGTTGGTGGGGACAGGAGTGGCTGTGATCTCAAACTCAGCACACACATCCTGAATGGAACTCATCACATGAAGATAAGGCCCATGTGTCTGAAATCAGAGGTCTGGATGTGCCAACTGCATTCTTCTTGCACATGATCTAAAAATACAATCCACGGTTCAAAGAAAAATTGCTTAAATTGAGAATGCCTTGGTTAAGTTGATTATGAAAAAGCTTCACTGATAATTTACTTTCAGCAGGCACTGATGATGCATTGAAATCAACATTTTTAGTGAAAGTACTGGATTGATCGTCTTTTGGTGAGAAGTCAAACTGTTGTTGTCTTTCGTTTTAATATTTTAAGTGGTGGAAAAAGTCTGGATTTCTGTTTAAAAAGGCTATTTAAAAAATGAAGTTAAAAAAGAGAAACAAGAGCTTAGAACCAAAATGGGGTCAATTGGCTTTCTTTTATTTCCTGTTTTCTTCAACTTGAATTTCATTTCTGCCTCAGAATCTTCCTATATTTCATAATCAGATTTTCCCATTAGAAATGAGTTTCTTGTTGTTGGAAGAACACATTCAGAATTGTTGGAGAGCAACTTACTGCCAAACAGTCCTGGAAAAATGATTATCCTGACTACACAAAGCATCCTCATACATTTTTAAGGTGAAATTCCTTCCCTTTCAAGAGGTCTGCTAGAAAACTTAATGAATAGAAAAAATATTTTTTGTATTTTTCTAATCTGTCAGTTATCTAGGACGTTAATTGCACCACGTTCTTTGTAAAGTAAGAGTTCAATGGAACGTATCCTTAAGAAGTTGTGATTTCTGAAACAGAGAAGCCAGAGTCCTGTAAGAGAATTATACGCAGAATACAATGGGCTAAGAGTGTGACTTATGTGCAAACCACCACAGACCAAACAGGAGAGATACTGCTGCTAATAATCTGTAAATAAAGGGAAAGTGGCTTTTTCGATTTCGCAATTAAGCAAGATAATACTTTCATCAATTATATTTTTATGTGACATATTCCCAATATGAAGATAATAAATGGTATTATGCCTCTTGGTTAACAGCTCACAGAAAATCCATTTAATTGTTCCTGCCCTCACAGAAAGTAACACCCTTTATAAGCCATCCTCTATATCATAAACACGAGCATATATTCCTGGAAATGCAGCTCAGCTTGGCATGCCATCACTCACTAATTAGCAATGTCTAAATCCCAACCTGATGACACACCTCTGCACAGAGGATAAAGTTCTCCCCGGAAAGCAAAGCTGGATTACCCTGACCCCTCTCCAAGTGCACGGGGGCAGGTGATGACCAACGTGTGCGGCACACGGACTGACTGAGCGGCAGCAGGATGATGAGATTCTCCTCTGGGGGAGGTTGGTGGTAGTTTGGTAAAATGAGGCAGAAAACCCAAGCCACTGCTGCTCAAGGGCTGCGGTGAGATCCAGGCACTACGTTAGGGCACTACTGCAGAAATGTGTTTTTATATATATTTCAGAGCAGGCTGTCTCCCAGCCACCCAACCCTTCCACTTTGTATAAGCAACACAGCTTACAGACTGGGCGCGCTGCAGCTATTCTTACAGCTCCCTTTATGTCATGAAACACTTCAGCCCTAAATTTCATCCTACGTATTCCAGTTTCATTTAGGTCGCTGTTTTACATCAAAGCACACAGCGGCAGTCAGCCACAGCCTCATCCATCTTCCCTGCCAGGGGTTTGAACACGACTGACGTGCTCATGGTTTGCCAATTACCCATTCATTTCAGCACGGAATGACGCTATTGAATATTCCAGTTAGAACCCAAGATCCCAAAGAGAAATCTCCTAAACGTTCCAGAAGCTGGGTGCTTAAGCACCTGAGCATGCTGAGCAATTCCTGCCTGCTCTCAGACCTTGTAGCCATCAGCAGCAGCTACAAAAGAAACACTCAAGACAAACCAGTCCTGATAGTTTCTCCGTTTCTTTGAATGGAGATGCCTGAACACCAAATACACTGTGCTGAAGGCCCTGCTGTTTGACCACAGCCACCTGCCCAAGAGCAATGCCACTGCCCGATCTCTCCAGCCCCATGAGTGCATTTTCCCCGCCTAGAACAAATGGTGCCAGGTTTATGGAAAATAAGTGAGTGCATACCTGCTTCTAGGCTTTAATTTCACTCAGGTGGGTGGTGAGAGAACAGCTCAGAAACAAGAGCCACGACATGGAGTAACAGCAACTTCTGTTCCACAAAGCTTTGTAAAGAGGTAAAAAAAACTGTATCTTTTTTTTCCAAAGCAGGTTGCTTCCCCTAATTAGTGAGTCAGCACTGCTAATAAAGATTACAACAGGGCATTAAAGCAATGCTGAGATGGAAGTATTTATGCAGGTCAGTGGGGGTTTTCCTAAAACATTTTGATTACAACTTTAACTGCACTAAAACACATGCAAAAACCCTATCATTAAATTTAAACAGGCTGATGATATGCGGTACAAGACTATGAGAACTGCAAATAAATTGCTGTAATCTGCTATGCTGTCACTTACTCCTGCTCCTCAGCAGCCATAATTGACTAATAGGATAATAAGGTGGCAGCTTACAAAGCTGAAGACTGTACTCCATTGTTTTAAATGCCCTTGAGGAGAAAATACTCCAAGTCAAGAAGACGAAGTGGCCCGATTGCAATCACCTCCTTTGATTCAACATATTCAAACACTCCTACGGACTCCTGGATCACTCAGTGTAAAAGGCAACACCATCCCTGCCTGTTCTGCAAGGTGACAAACGTGCTGGTGTCTAACTTTTAATAGCTTTGTGTTGCCATGCCGCCCTTACTCATGACAACACTGGTCCTGGTTCCTGCTCCTGCAACCACAGCAACAGGGAGAACCCAGCCCCATAACTCTGAAGCCTGGCCCAGCTGCTTTGGGGGGTGCCTCTGGTTCCTGTGTTATTGTGGGGCCTGGACATGACAGGTCATCTCTGCTGGGCAGGGAGGCTGGTGGATTTGCTCTTTAGTGCTCCTTACAGAAGAGTGAGGGCTTAAGAGTGAACAAGGCATTGTGCAGGCAGAGCAGAGGTCGATCTAGCTCAGAGAAATCACCGTCTTCCTGTTCACTGAATCACAGAATGGTTCAATATGGAAAGGATCTTGAAGATCATTCCAATCACTTCCATGCCCAGGGACACACCTTGCACTAGACCAGGCTGCCCAGGATCCCATCCAATCTGGCCCTGAACACCTCCAGGGGTGAGGAATCTGCAGATCCTCTGGGCAGTCTGTTCTGGAGACTCATAACTGAGTAAAAAACTTCTTCCTCACATCTAATTTAATTTGCTTTACTTTAAAGCCATTCCCCCTTCTACTATCACTACGTTCCCTGATAAAGAGTCCCTTCACCTCATCGTTGTAAGCCCCCCTTGGTACTGGAAGGCCACAATGCAGTCTTTCCAGAAACTTCTCCAAGCTGAACAAGCCCAAATTCCTTAGCCTGTCCTCATAGGAGAGGTGCTTCAGCCCAGTGATCATCCTCCTGTCCTCCACCATACCCACTCCTACAGCTCCATGTCCTTCTTGTGCTGGGGGCCCCAAGAGCTGAACATAGTACTGCAGGTAGAGTCTCACAAGAGAGACCCAATAGCTCATCCCATCTCATAGCCTCAAGTTTGAGCACACCCACAGACCACACGCTGCATTCATGCCCACGTGCAGGAACTAGAGCTTGAAAAAGCTCCTACCTAGTGCCCAGACCCACTGAGGTACGACCACAGGGCATGACCAACTGATGGCATACCAGCACAGAGATCTGCTATTGCATCTCACCCTGAACCAACACTGCTCTTACTGTGCATAGCCTGTGAAAGTGCACCATATAGGAAAACCCTTGGCACTTTTCAGTGAATTATCTCTGAAGCCCAAGGCACGCTGGCAGTTTTGGGCATCAGCCTCAACTACTCAGTCCCTCACTGCAGGGTCAGGCTCCCTCCTGCAGCAGAATTGCTGCCCTGTGTGGACACATGGCTCCTCCAGGGCTGCCCCAGAGGAGAGGATCCTCCAGCATCCCCAGAGCACAGGGGAGCCCTGCAGCTGAGGTTCCCAGTGCAGCTGGACTGTGCAGGGTCCTTCCCGACAGCCAAGGCTGTGGCACCCAGACACAGCCCCAGCACCTTCATGGGCAGCAACAAGGAATCAAGGCCCGACTTGACAGAAAAGTCAGAGATAGGATTTCAGAATCAAAGATGGGATTGCTCTGGCAGCACCCAGGGCTAAGAGTTGGGATTAGAAACTACTACAGGGGCTTTTTTTTAAGGACTTAGTTCCCTTGGTTTAAGACTGAGGATTAACTCCTAATTTGAACCTCATCTAATGAGAAAGCTGGAAAGGACTGCTGTTTGTCCACAGTTCAGACTGTTTACAGCACAGCACAGGTTCTTAAAAATAAAATACTCCTCAACAGTTTGCTATTAGGTTCATTTGTGCATGCAGTGTCAGCAAGTGAAACAGTATCTTTGACTCAAGGCTCTAAGAAAGTTTGAGTCTGGGTAATAACTTTTCTTTAATAATGCAAATTACCAAAAATAATGAGAACATTTGCATGCTTCCTCAACAAAGAGGGGCATTTCAAAGTCTCAGGGAACAGCCCTGGCAATAAGAAATGTTCTTGTTCTCATGTGTCAAACTGCTCTGCTTTTCCTCTTTCCTGCTGACCGAGGGGTTTCATGCTGGAAATGCTAATTGTGCTCCCATTTGCCATAGTTCACCCTCTTGTTCTTATTGTCTATAGAAGCCCGCAATTCACCCAAATCCCTGTCAACCACAGCATTCACTACAGCGCATCTATATGCCCACACATGCTCTACCCAGGAATTCCTCCACACATCCAGATGCATGAATTACCACAGAATTCACAGCCATGGCTGAAATCTCTGAAGTGTTGAGCTAAAGAAGATGAATCCTCTCATTTTCTGTCTTCTGCCACGTTCTGAGCTTTATGCTCATGCAAGATTCAAGGGTTGGTTTCCACAAATTTTGAAATGGAACTTCTTTCAGAGCCAGATTAGAAGCTAAGGATGCCTTCAATGGAGGCACTGACACTGCCTGGACAGAATAAAGAATCATGAAGGAAGCTTCAAAACAAAGAAAATATTTGCCAAGGAGTCAACAGGAATGTAGAACAATTTGAATAATATGAACGTAAGATACTCAGGGTCACTAAAACAGTCCAAGTATACTGTTAGATGCTAGCACAAGAAATTTCAGGGAAAGTCCTTTCAGATGACAGGTAAATGAAAACCAAGTTGGAGGGCAAAATGCAAAACCATACTGTATGATCAAACCTAGGTTTTTAATGTTTCCTCCAACCACACCCTGAGCACGATGTCCATGCACCATAAGGGCTCATCCGCTGCAGACTCACCTTGGCAACACAAATTTGCTCAAAAAATTTCTAAGAGGCCAACTTTGTGCCAGGAGGCTTTATGTCAAACCAGGTGCCATCTGTCGTCCTGTAAGAAGCCGGCATGAAACCAGAAACACAGCTTATACTCCATATCCTGTGCTCTGGCTAATTGAACAGAAATGCAATCAGCTGAAGCTGCCAGACCTGGAAGAAATGAGTCCTGTTGGGTGATCTGGTTGCTCCCAGTCTGACAGGACTTCCTGGCACTCTGATGTGAATGGAGTGTTCAGAAGTCATCAGCTCTTCCACACTTACATCCCTCATTAAGAACAATTCTAGCGTATCCTGGCACTGCACTGTGAAAAGGTGAACGAGATGATTTCTTTGCTGTAGGACTGATGCTGACCCAAGAAATTCACATGCACAAATGTAGTGTCTCCTGTCTTTAGATGCCCCGGGACCTTCTGCCTGGCTTCCATCTGCTCCTGCCAAAGGGAGAACTCGTGGGAACTATCATCACCGTGCATTCCACCCAACAACAAGACCACCTGGATGAGCCTATGCAGTACCTTCCAGAAACAGGGAAACCCAGCTTACACAGTGACATGACCTTCTGGACAGAAACAACCCAGCTGTGACTCACACATTATCCTCACTAACGCAGCACAGTGGTTCCAAGAAATCTTTGCTTTCAATTATATTTGTGGAAACTGATGTTGGGATGCAATATTTGAAGAAAAAGATCAGTTTGAGATTAGTTTTAGGGTTAGGGTCTAACACTTCACCACTGTTTCACCTTTGAAAGCCAGGTAGTACCTTTACACAACACCATCTCTGAGAAATGACTGCAATCCGACTGACGTTTGTTTCACTGCAACTCCTCTGATAATGGAGGACATAAAGATGCTTGAAAATGCTGTTCAAAAACTTCTAATTTCCTTTGGCACCGCAAAGAGAAGCAACAAGTAAAAAATAAAGATTCCAACTTCTCCATTTCACCAAGATGATTATTTACAACAGGAACCTCTGAATTACCTGCTAAGTCTGAGTTAGAAGAGAGCAGAAGAAATGAATGAATAGCGCTTTCTAAACCCTAAGATAATGACAGCTCAGAAGACACTGTGGGAAATGATTTCCAGAGGAAGCCCTGATTTGCTTTGTTACACAAGGAAAAAAAGCCACCCAAACGTACAACTCTATTATGTTTTCCCTAATCTGCACAAAACTTTGTGATGGATAATAGGGTCTTCAAAATGATCCTAAAACATCTCTTCAACAAAAGGTCGCTTGCCTGTACACAGATCTATCTGAATACATTTATGTTGATGTAATATGCACTCTCCCACTACGGAGAGAAGGTTGCATTCAGGGAAAGCACTTATCAAGATTAAATTTACATTTTCTGAGATTGTCAAAAATGCTTTTTGTGGAGAACAACTGCAGAAGCCACGTTCACATTTAGAAACACTGCAGAAAGCCTTTTCTGAAATAGGCTTTGCTACTCCTGGAACTGACAGTGCTAGAAAATCCACAAAGGGCTTGACTTACTGTTTTTAAAGAAAAGTGTTGATGGCTGTGAGATTAAAGAAGTATCAATTCAGAATTTAACCTAAATGTAAGAGAGGTTCATACACTGAATCACGCACTCAGCTACATCTCTGACTCAGGACCCAGAGGCATGTATATGCACACCAGCATGTACAAAACACCCTTTCTTCATTTATGTAGGTCTCAGCCCAGGAGAAAATACATTTCTTACATGTGGGCTTACCCTTTTGCATTAGAAATGTGTGCATGTTCTTAGGGACACACATGCAAGAAATCAGTGAGGTTGCAGGAAAAGGAGCTCCCAAGATTAACATCCACTACAACACAGTTTTCTCTTAACACAGAAGGCAAAAAAAAGAATCCACTAACAAGCCACCAAACATACAAACAAATGCAACAAGATCAAATGATTACAGCAATCTCTGCTCTTCCAACAATCTGCGCTCCAAACCAGAACCAAACTCAGAGCAGCTCTGTTCCTTTCTCCTTCTCACACACCTCTGAGCTGAAGGCTCACATCCACATTTCAGATGGGGATACCCCCATCTTTTGTTTGTTTATATATTTAGAGCAGCACCCATTGACAAAAATACTCTCCCAAGTTTAGCAAGTTAAGTTGGATTGTTTAGATGATGTTAGCAAAGTCATTTGCCAAACGGGTTGCTACAGCTCAAAATTCCTGACCATAGGAAGAGAGTTATTGGACAAATTAATCCTTTCTAGTCTGTGCTCTGAAACATCAACATGTTGGCTGGGTTGCAGTCTGCACTGAACCTTTTCCGGTGTCCTGTGAGAAATGAGTCTGGTATGCTCAGTCCAGCTTCCAGAGACCGAATGTTGCTGCACCGCAAACATGACAGCCTGGGTTACTGTTACCCTGGCTGGCAGCAATCAGCAGAGACCTCAAAGACTGAACATGCCTCAAACCAGCAGTCACTAACCACTAGGAAGAGCCTATTTGCAGTGACAGGGAGCACTGCTGCTCTGCTGACAGACCCAAGCCTTGGCTTTGTTCAAGAGGAGGAACTACAGGCAAGTAAAATGCAGAGAGTTTGCTGTATCACTGCTACTTGTGCTAAGGCTATAACCCTTTCCTAGAAATGTCATTAATTATGCATTGCTGAAAATGAAAAGCTAAGAGTCACTGCTTAAGAGCATTCTCATTTTGAATAATTTTTTGCCACTTGTAGGCATTAAACATTTAGACTTGAAATGAATAATTTGGGGAGATTACTATCACACTGAAGAGGCCCAGTAAGCAAAGAGCAGCTTCATTTTAAATTGCTTGTTTTGTTTTTGCTAGAAATGATTTCAGAAGTGTAGAAATGTGGTGTGCTACATTGTCAACATTGTAGTTCACTGAGGTAGCTTTACTCCTTTCCTCTCATTTCTGAATGCACTGAGGATATTCTCCTGTGTCACTTTAAGAACTGCGTAACTTCACTGCCAAAACCAACAGTAATAAACAAAAAGACAAAGCTACAATATCTCCTTCTGTGCTTGTGGGTATAAATATACATCAGGCAAGAATACAGCAGCCGTCTCATCCAAGAGCTCCCTATTAAAAAAAGTGATTCCCCGAACTCTCTTTCTTGGCCAGATTTGATTTACCTTGATGAATATTCCATAAAGCTCTTTCCTCCTTTCCTCACAAGGCAGAAAAAAATCAAAGTAATTAAAGAACTAGAACAGCCTCCTCCTGACTAGTGAAAAAGGCTGACTGGTCCCACCAACTTCGTTACTTCAGAACAGCAAGCTTTTCTTTTCAGCCTGGGTGAAACTCTGCCCTTGTCTTCAGCAAGGAACACTGACTTCTGGTGATATGTGATGTATTGCACCACTTGGAAGCAGCAGGAGAGTAAACGACAGCAGTGCTATGGGATGAGATGAAATCTGTTGTGTCTGGTGGCGGTGGCCCAAGTCTGAAGGTATGATGTGCTCAGTGCTACCACTGGGGCTGTTTCTTGGCCCCGAGACTGCATCCATGCAGCATCGTCCTTTGTCCAGGCTGTGTGAGCTAACACAGGTAGAAGGAATTTAAGATAACCATGCTGCAGTGCTGCTATCAGCTGTTTAGTGTGCAGAAATCTGGGAGAGGAATTCTGTGCGAAGAAGGTCACACCTGCTTCTTTCCATGGTGGTCCGACATCTCAAAATGATAAATTGAACCTTTCCTCTGCCCTTTATTCTCCTTCTTTGAAGAGACAGCATGCCAAGAAATCAAGGCTGACCAAGGCTCCAGGTTATTTTGCTGTTTGTCAAATAAAACCTCTATCAGCAGTCAAAGTGAAATGAAATTGAGAAAGGACAGAAGGGGTATTTTTATAAAATTTGTTAATCTGGTAATACACACACACAGAGCAAAAAAAGCAGCACTTGTGGCACAACGCAGTATCCTTCCTCCAGAATCATAACTACACACCATGGAAATGATTCAAAAACAGACCAAGATAGAGTTTGGTGCCAAATCCTGGCTAGCACAAATCCATTAATCACTGAAACACTGGTGACACACATAACTTCTCAAAGTATGGTCTATACTGTATCAATATTATCTTGATACTGCATAAATTTAGGCTCCCAGTATCTTGCATGAGCCTGAATAATTATCTCCTTTAATATCCATAAATGTGGAACAGGAGAGATCCGAACTCCAAACCCAACCAATTTAATTGCTGTATTGTCTGCAACACTGGAGTGAGCTGAGCAGTCAGACCCTAAATCTCTGCCATAAATTCAGAACAAAAATTCCTTCCCTGTTATGGAAGTAATGGTTGATTTATGGTTATAAAAACCAAAATAGGCAGGTCAGGGAACTCCTCCAAGGTGGCAAAGCATTGGCACTGGCTGAGCATCGATGGCTGATACCTGACTTCCCACACTGAGGTAGCAGCTGGTTCACATGCTGTGGTGAGCACACAGGGCTGGGAAGGCTTCTTCTCCCACAGACACCCAGCCATGTTGCATCCCCCTCCAAAAAAAAAAAAAACACCCAAAAATACAGATTTTGAACCATTATTGATATGAAAAAGCTCCTCCCTACAAGCTCAGTATGACTGTGAAAAGAGTGGAAAGACAAAAGTCCTCCTCAAAACCTGTATTAAATATTGATACTGGTACATTTAATCCCAGGATGATCTGAGGCATATACGAGTGTACATGTGTACTCATGCACTTTCCAAAGAAACCTCCCAAAACCCCTTGGCAAAGGGTGTTTCCCTTGTATCTGTTTAGAAGAGAGAGAGAAAATGATAGCTGCCTCCCTTCAAAAAAGTGCTGCTCAGAACACTGCAAACATGGGATTATGAGAGGTTAATTTTTTATTAATTAGAGTACAAAGAACTCTGGCTTGTTCCTCATTAGGGTGTCTTTGGGAGGTTTAGCTTTTCTAGCCAGGCAGCCAATGGAGGACTGGGATGCTGCAGCAGGGCTGGGAAGCTTCTAGAGCAAGTACAGGGCAAGTTTGAGCAGCAGGGGTTTCACAAATAGGATGAAGGCAATGGCTGGGGTTGTCTCACACTGCTCCTGCAATCCCAGACTGTCACAAAGCCCTTTCACTTCAGCCTGGCTGGCTTTAACACGGCTGGAGGGGTGCGAGGGCAGGCAGACTGGAGAGCCATTAGGGAAGCAAGCAGAGGAGGAAGAAAAGAAAATGGCAGTGGATGTTACAGATTAAGATATTTAAATATAGCCCTACTATCCCTGATATGTCAGCGCAAAGAGTTTCAATTTAAAGATTAAAAATAGCTAAGACTGCAAAAACAAACCCTATAGCATGGGCAAGTCTTGAAATACATAGCAATGGGACTCACTAAACTTTTTTTTTTCCTACAAACAAAGTTTCAACACTGAAAACTCAACCATTCTCATTACACAGAAATCCGGGGAAGTCACCTGAGTATCTCCAGACCTGACTGAGAAAAATCAAAAGGCTTCTTCACAAAAACTGCTCATAAACTACGCTTGCACTCCTAATGAAACACCCAGATAAGGGGGCTGCTTGGCAGTGGGGAAGCTGCAGGTCGGTGCAAGGCCGGCCACTGCATCACGCTCACACTGCTGTGCTGAGGTTCCTGAATTCTCATTTTTCATTTCTCGTCCTCCTGGGAAGACAGCTCAGACAGGGTCTGGCCTTACCCTGCGATAAACCTCCTTGTTCTTGTCAAAAGCAGTGCTGTGTGAATGACAGCACAGAGAGAGCAGTATTTTAACTCTTGCTCTTAAAAACAGATTAAAGTATTGGCAGCACAGCGTTAGCACTAGCACAGGTTGCACAAAACTAACCGATATCCAGATCATTCCAGACCACCAGTATTTAACCATCAGTTTATTTCTATATGCAGTTCCAACAGAGTACCATCAAATTAAGAAAAGTTTAAAAATAAAATGAACTGCTGACTCTGAACTGACTCCTTGGAAAGCACAGCGCTGCTGCCCACCATGGTTCTCCCAGGCACAGTCGTATCCGATTCCTCGGCTGTCCCTGTAAAGAATCTGTCTGGGATTTGGCTGTGCTGTGTCTGCCTGAAGATCAAAACATGCTTCTCAAAAAATTACAAAACTCCAAATTAAGTAAATGAATGCATAAGTTGAGGGTGGAAGTATCTTGGAAGTACACCCAAGAGTGAAGTTGACGAGCAGAAGAATTAGAAATAAAGCTGATCTCTAGATTCAAATTCCTTTTAAATTGGAGGTATTTTTAAAGTCGTGAAGAAGCCAAGCCACTGGGATGCAAAAACAAGTGTCTATTTCTTTAAATTACTTTAAAAGGTAACTTTATACATCAGAGCCCATGACTGTTCAAGTATTTTCAGAAAATTTGCTGAAAACTCATTAGTATGCCTTTTATATGGTATACTGTAGCCTGATACAGAGGCAATAGCCATAGGTACCACATTTGCATTTTTATGCAGACATTTACATGAATAAATGAAGTGTTTTGTATGTCTGGATTCCAATTTAGACACAAATCCCCGTTTTCGAGAACACATTTTCAGGAGGACGCTGAAAGCACAGCCTTTAAACAACGCCTTGCTGCAGCAGCCTTCACACAGCGTGGCAGTGAGCTGGCAATTTTAAACTCATTTTTCCTCCCTATCTCCAGGGCCTTCTGAGTATTTTAACCCCCTACAAGCACGCCTCTTTCCCCACGGCAGCACTACAGCTTCTAACTAATTCATTCCTATCAAAATGATTCTCTCCACACTCTCTTTTTGCATTTGCTTCATCATTCCCAGAGCAGCTCCAGTGAGGCTCACAAAAGAATCTTGGCCATGCGTTCCTACCATTAGAAAAGGAGGAATGTGGGGGGAGAAAAGGAAATGAACCAAACTGTTTCCATTGCCCTTCTTCGGGAAGGTTTTCTTCAGCCCTGACGCCTCCTTGACTGCGGCTGGGCTCCGCTGAGGGTCTCAGGCCTGCCCAGAGAAGGCTGCCCTGAATGCACAGGCCGCCCAGAAAGGCTGTGGGTGCCCCATCACTGTAGCTGCTCAAGGTCAGGCTGGATGCATCTCTGGGCAGCCGGAGCTGGTGGGTGGCACTCCCGTGGCAGAGGGTTGGAGCTTGATGATCTTTAAGGTCCCTCCCAACCCAAGCCGTTCTGCGATTCTGTGATTCAGAGAAACTCTGCAGATTGGGCATAGCGCTATTATTTCAGGCCTGGGCAAAGTTGCATTTTCTGAAGGACAACACCAATGTCTCCCTGCTGTCCACAGAGCCCAGTGACCCCACAGCATCTGGGCCCATGAAGACCGAGCATGGCTTGAAACTAACCACATGTATGTCTTTTTCTTCAAGTCCCGTCTCCAGCTCACTAAAAGAGCCTACAAAGTGCCTAGATTATTCATTTTTTTAAAAAAAGGTTCAGACATTAAACCACTTGGTGAACAACTGTTTTCAGGTGTGAGAACAGCAGATGAATCACTGTTTCTACTAGGTTTCACATCTAAGGCAGAAATCCCGTTTCTGAAAGTAAGAAAGAGGAGAGCCTCTCACAAGGTGAGAATCATGCTCTGCCACAAAGAGAGAGCATGAAATCCCAGCGCTCCCAGCCCACATGCTCAGAGTTCAGGACTTAAAACTGCCTGGTGTGAGGCCACCTGCAGCCACCCAGCACACAGCACCCTTGTGCCCCGCCAGGCGGTCCTGCTCTGCCGCTTTGCTTTAGGGTCTGCTTCTTGCCCTCACAAAGTAAGCTGAGGGGGAGGGAATGGTTTCCAGTTATGACAGGAAGTTTTGAGCGGATGTTAGGAAGAGTTTCTTCATGGAGAGGTTTCGGGCACTCAAACAGGCTGCACAGGGCAGTGGTTGTGCCATGGAGCTGCTGCTAGAGTTCAAGGAAGAATTTGGGCTGTGTTGTGAGATACATGCTTCAACTCTTAGGTCACCCTGCATGGAGTCAGGAGTCAGACTCAGTGATCATTGTGGGCCCCCCCCAACTCAGGATATTCTGTGATTTTAATTAGAAAAACAGCCCAAATACTGTTTGCACAGTAGACATTATCATCAAAGTGTCACCGCTCCTCAGACAGGGATGGCAGCCTATACTGTTGGCTCAGTCCTACTGGCACAGTGAGGGACACACTGCCTGGAGTCCTCCAGGGGCTCCAGCACTATCACGGCAGCCACAGCTGGGAGCATGTCTCCACAGCAACAAAGGGAGCGTTTTCCATCCTGTTAGTTCAACCCTATTAGTTTAACAAAAATGAAAAAAGCTCCTTTTGTCTATCAAGACAAAAGCTTCAGACTGGCCCAGGCTGCTGGCTCAGCTGTTTTAGTACTGTCCTGGTTTGAGTGCTCGCAAAGAAGGCCCGCGCTCCTTTCTTTCTGCTCAGTGTTCACATGCTCACAGTGCTTGAACCAAACTCACCACTCTCTCCTTTTCCTGTGACCAAACAGTCGCCACCTCCAAGCTTTTAGTTCTCTGCAAAACACTTTGGGAGTGAGTGAAAAATTTGTTGCTAAAAGAGAAAAGACCACATGGGAAGAGAGAAATCCCCAGGAAACAGCAGAGCTGCCCTCACAAAGTGAAAAAAAAACAAAGTGCCTTCAGATATTTGGCATTAGCCACCAGGAGGCAGGCAAATCTACCCAAGTTCCTGTGGACCCAAAATGCAGCCTGACAGCCATGCCACTGTTCAATATCACCAAAGGGAAACAGCGGAATGGCTCCCAGTCTTCAGGCCAAGTTTGATTGTAAGCAAAAAATCCTTTCCAAAGGAAGTTATTGGGAACCTATGGGAAATAATGGCACAGCCTGTAATCGTGAGAGACTACAGCGATGCAAAGCACTGGGTCCAGCTCAGCCAGAATTGGAAGGCAGGCCCTGGCCTGTGGCTGCTCCTTTCAGCTGCCTTCTACAGTGTGAGGTGCCCGATTGTGGAAAAGCTGTGTGTAACCATTTACTTGTGGGACAGAAAATGCAGCAGAGAATTATCTGTCCTGTATCTGGTGAGCTCACCAAACAAAACCCCAGCAAAGGGGGAATTATGTGAGCTGAGTGTGACTGGAAAAACCCAGGAGAAAGGAATGAAGGCACCCGCTGCCCTCCTGGAGCTCACACACAATGGGGTCACCAGCAAGGTCTGCCCAGGCAAACACAAAAATGCACACAAAACCCGTTAAAAAATTAATATATAACTATGAAAGTGTTGTGAGCATATGGATAACTACAGCGCGCACACTGTATCTTCTGTGCTGAGAAGGTACTTCAAGATAGCCAAGTTATCTTGACACAAAGAAGGAATTTATACGTAAATTACAGTAACATCGGCCCTGCTAACAAGGCTGTCACCCCGCCCTGTGATTTACTGTGATCTTGTAATGGAAAAGCTTCATTTCCTTGACACCTGTGCAGTAATGGGGGTGATAATTCCTCGCAGCCTGCCATAGGTGCCGGGCAGGCTGGGTGCACCACCCGGTCACTGCTGCTACACTGGGAGCAGCCAGCGGGCGCCTGCCCTCGCCTGGCAACGGCTTTGAGGAAACACCACCACTGCGGGAGTAATTAAACCACAGGAGGTTCGGCTACAGGCTGCAAGCTTCAAGTGGAAATTAAAATGATGCTGAAGTGAGGTCTTTCTTAACACATGCGCCGAGCACTGGCCTTGCTAGCATTACTCTGCATTTCCTTTAAAAAACAAAGCACTTCTTTTATGTGTACTTTAGGTCTGTCGTGATCCCCACACTCTCTCCCACTGTTGGAAGCACTGAGACCTCCCACAGGAGTAGCAGCTATGCATGGTGGAAGGAAGCATCATGGGGCAAGAAAAGCAATCAGAATGGCTGAGATTGGCAGGGACCTCTGGATCCATCCGCTCAAGCAGGGACACCAAAGCAGGAGGTCCAGAGTTACATCCAGGTAGCTTTTGGAGATCTCCACAGCCTCTGGGCAACCTGCACCAGTGCTCTGTCACCTGCACAGCACAAAAGAGCTTCCTGCTGTTCAGAGGGAACCTCCCGAGGGCCCTCATAGGCAGCACTGAACAAAGCAGCAGCAGCCTGGGGACTCAGAGGGTCTGTGGCATGCTGCTCCAGCAGAAACCATTCCTAGCATTCTTGCAGGAAGGCTTCAGCTTTCCTTTCCACACTGGGTTCCAATCCAAACGTGAGATTTTAAGAATGTGACCTTGGCCCTTCAGATTTTTTTCTTTCTGTTTATGAGGTAATAAAAAGATATTTATCTCAATTTCAAAGCAGCACACATTTCTGTGAGCCTAAAATTTCCAATGTGGCAGTGAACTGACCCCCAGTGAAGGTTACAAACTCGGCTGAAGTTATGGGAGTTGGTGTAAAGACTGTATTTATGCTAAGCTGGAATTCAAACTTCCTTAATTAAAATACCTGATGGATAAGCACTGGGACCAAGCACCAGCAGTAAGTTGAAGTGCTGAGTCTTCTCCAGCTGGACTTCAGCACAAAGAATAACTTGGCTGAAGAACAACAGCAACACAGTTGTGCATTTGAAGTCAGAAGACCAGTCTGATGCACCCAACCTCGGCTTGCTAACGCTGTGCATCTACGCAGTGTTCTTAGAGAGTCAGACCAAAAGATGTTCTGCTGCTGCCCTGACAATTAATAAGGTTCCTTAAATCCACTTAAGAAATGAGAACGCTCTCTCACTCTCAGCAGGGCTGTCCTGCTGAAGAAGATACTGTGTTTATAAATGACTGCAACTACATTTGCAAACAGAAATCTGCTGGAGATTTCGTTGCCACTCACCGAACTCCCAAGCTTCACCAGCAACACCACTATTGTCCTCTTTGCAAGACTCAGGAGTCTTGCCTTAAAGTAAAGAAAAAGGACAGGGAAACTGAAAAGTAAAAAGAAAAAAACCCTCTGTTGGAAGAAAACTATACATTTAATTTTGTGTGAATGAATGTAAAATAAATATAAATAACCTTACACCTTTTTATTTCTTGGAGCTATAACTGTGTGATGGTGTAAATGGTAAAACCAGCTACCTACAAAGTAAGCTTATCAGAAAAAAAAGAGTAATTTTCCACAGCCATGCTGGCAGTACTCAGACAGCCATACCTGACCAGGAGTTCACTGGGGCATTTCTTGGCTTGCAAGCTGCTGCAGAGCAAACTGAAATCATGTTAAATGAGTGGGAATCCCTTTGGTTGCATTGCTAACAAGAAGCTAAGAGAAAATTATCTATTTACACCTCCATGTAACATCCTCTCCAATCATCTAAGCACAAAGGTAATCAGCATTTGCCAGTGATCGCTATGTTGCATGGCTCATGGCAACCTCACGTTGGCCTCCTGGGTTATATCATATGCTTCAGAGAAAAAATAATTATCACTGCAAGTCTAAACAAGTAGAATAAACAGGAGAGCTGACCGAGTGGCTGCAGCACTGTCCAGCGATTTTATGGAAACAGAATAATTGGTACCACCATACCTTTACAGCAGATAAAAAAAGGACAAAAATGAGTGAAGGTAATTTAACACAGGACATTGTGTATGCAAAGCAGATGGATGATTAGCTGTTCAAGAACCAAGCGCCTCTAACCAGTAGCCTAGCTGTAAACAACACATCTTCCTGTTTTGCTCACTCACACCCTCCTCTGGCTATCGTGACAGTGACTTCGTGAAAGCCCTGGCTCTCCGAAGTAAAAACTGTAACTGACTGATGGAAGCCTTTGAGAATAGCGGAACTTCACGCTTATCCTTCAGAGATACACATATGGTCGCAGACACGAGAACTGCCATTCCAAAGCACTGAAAAGCTTTAGACAAGAATAAATGGGGAAATCAAACCATGAAGTGGGTCAGATAAGAGACATAGATGTCCCAGAAGCAGTGTGGGTATGGGACAGGACAGGAGCTGCAGGCTGCCCTGGTCCTTCCTAGCCCTGCCTTTGTGGCCAACTGCAGGGTGCTGTGTCAGTTGTCTTCTCACAGGCTGGCTTCCACATCCACAACAGTGGCACTAATCTCCTTTGTAAAGCTCTGAGATTTACAACTAAAAAGCATTCTTTAAGATTTTTTACTACGATATGTATACGTGACAAAAGCACAGTTTATGGAAGATTTTCTGAAGAGAGCGGTCCCTGTTGTAACTGCACTCAATGAAGGCTGGAGAGCCACTAATTAGAGTACAGATTTTCAGAAGGACTTGGTGAGTGCAGTGAATCATATGCTGAGCATAAGCCAGAACTACATACCCTACTGTTGGGGAAACAAACACACAAAAAAAGAGAGAGAGAAAACCCCAAATTCCCCCGCAGGCTGGAAGGCACACACAGGAACACAGCCTGCAAGACACATTAAGTCATCTTTCCACTGGTGTCAACAGCTCATATGGTCCCAGCTGATGGAGCATAGTGTGATGCAGCGCAGGAAAAATGCAGGGCAACCGAGCTCCCAGCAGAAGCCCAGGAGAGGCCACACTGTGTGCAGGGGGAGGTGGAAAAGTCCTTGAATGAGAGAACTGTGAGGAAGGTGGTGGTTTGTGATGCCAAAGTGGCAAAGAGAATGAGATGGAGATTAGCTGACCCAATAGGGACTACATTTGGCTGCCCTGCAGCACAGAGCCAGAGCAACACATGAAGGTCCACCGAAGACAGCCTCAGTGCTGTGGAAGAGAAGCAGTGTACTGCTCGGGCAGTACAACAGGTTCCACCTCAGTCAGGTTACCAGAACGGCCTTCACCGTTCTTCAGGATTAACACCCTGGGTCAAAACATTTTCCCCCAATTCTAGGAAACCCACTGGCTGAAGCACTGACGAGAAAACACATTTTTCCCTGCTCCCTCCTGCCCTCCCTCCCCAGCTCCTGCAGCTCAGTCTGGGCTGCAGCCTCCTTCCTCCCCTGCTCCCTCAGGTATTTCCTCAGCATCAGCTGCAGCAGTTGTAAATAGAAGAGGGTCAGGACGCGCCAGCTATTCAATATTTGCACCGAAAGAGGTCAGGTGCCCAGGGAACCGAAAAGCCCATTTCCTCCTGGACAAGAAGCATTAGCAGTTTCTTAACAAGACTGCGACCAGTTAAATTTAGCGACTTGGCACACACGCGCACAAGGCTGCGCTGGCTTTTCAGAAGCCCATCTAGCCGCGAGATCACCGCACCTCATTTCTCTTTCGTATAGTTGCGATAAACCAATTTGTCATTCATGCTTGAACATCTATCCTGTGAGTCATGTCTAGGCATAAGGATTTTTTAAGAGCAGTGTCTGGGGACATGAACAAAAAGGCCATTAATGGCAGCAGAGGCCAGGGACAGTCACGGCTTTAACTCACCCGGTTTATGAAGGTAATTTGTTATCAGGTTATTGGCCATGATGGTGGATATCACACTCACATTGCAAATATGAAGAAAGAAAAAAATCAGACATCCAAGAACCAGGTAAACTCTAAAGTGCAAATGAATCACTGTGGAAAATGTTACTGAAAAATATTATATATATTCTCTTTCCTAGAACGGATAAACCCATGAAAAAGAGGCCAGGGCTGGAGACCAGTTCTCCTGCAGTCTCTTTTTTTCTCATTTCCCCATTGTTTCTTAATACTTCATATGCACCAAGTGCAATATTAGATTATGACTGGCATTTCTCTTATGTGGCTTATATTAGAGAGGGGCCCAAGCAAGAGCCAGCTGGAAGGAAGATGGGAAAACATTTCCCCAAATTTTTCATTAAAATAGTATCTGGTATAAAGTCCACATCTGGATTTTGCTGCTGAGACTTATCTCTATCTTACTTATTTCAAGCTTTTTATTATTTTTGCATATCTATGATTGAGTTTTCCTTATGCATATGTCATTATGCACACTCGTGTTCCCAGACACTCTCGCAGCCAATAAAAGCCTTTTCCATCGAATTCTTGTCTCCAGTTACCTCCAGCCCTGCTCTCAGTGTAATGCCTACTCACTCTTCAAGTCACCAGTTAAGCAGGACACTACATTACTCAAATTTCATCTTAGAAGGTGCTGTCAGTTTAGTAACAAGAGAAGAGAAACAAAAAATGCATACAAATACACTTTATGAGAGTTTAACCAAATTTTAAGTTATTTTACGTTAGGGAACATAACCTAACACCTCAGAATGAAAATCACTATGTGAACGTTTAGTCATACACATGACAATAATACATGTATCTATACCTTCACATACGAAGACATTTTGTATGTGGGCATACGTATCTCAAATGAAATGAATGTGTTTCAGTATTATACTTAAAAATTATTACCAGTTATTTGTGGATTTTTTTTCCTAATTTTCCATAAGACTCAGTGATTGAAAACAACTGCCCTGCCAAGGTCTCCTTGTTAATGGATGTGTCAAAATCCCAGGGGTAAAAGAATTGACTGCAGCTAAGCACATTACACTGTATTTCTCATCCATTTCACAGCACAGAGCTGAAGCTATTTTTTAAGCCATATGGTTTTGCTATACTTGCAACCTACAGCCAACGTTATACTTTTTAAGTGCATGAGTAGGCATTTACATACACAGAATACAAAACTCAATCTCCTGGCGCTCATTTACATATATATCTTTGTACACACATGCGAGATTTATGCATAATGGATGCACTTAAGAAGCCCCTTCTGATCCTTGAGATATTGCCACCTCCAGTAATATGCTCCATGTTGGAGTGCAGGCAGGTATCTTTCTGCTTCCTGCTCCCTCCACATACGACTGGAAGACATAAACCGGTCTATATAGGCATTACGTATTTATAATATATAGTGCATTTATACCCAGAGAAGCGCTCCCCATGCATCCATTTTGAGCTGCCTGTGTGCAGATTGCTGCATACATCACCGGCATGCATCGTAAATCAGTCACCCCTAAATTGAATCTCCGCTGCCACAAGCATATCTTGTATGAAGATATTATAACTCAGCAACAGTACAATAACCACCTCTCATGACCTACTAAAAATTGCCTGCCCCTATTTGCGACCTTGCTGCCTCGAAAGTTGATGGCACTCCAAGTTGTCACATTCAGCTGCATGCTTGCGCTTGGAGTCAGACCATAAGGTCTGAGAAGCCAATGCCTGTTAGCTGACCAAAATTACCACAGGTTTGGAGGACAACAACCACACCAGCACCTCCCAAGGTCACCTTCTGACCTCCTGCCTTGCCCAGGGAGCCCAGCCCGGGGTGCGCTGTCTCCATGCTCTCTCTCCAGCTGTCTTCCCTCAGACATGGCTGCTGCCTTCATCTCCATGCCCAGAACAGAGCAGAGCAGGACAACCTCTTCTCTTGACAGGGGCCTGATGTACTGAAGAGGAAAAGAGGCTCTGAAGACACTGAGAAGATCATCAGGAGAGCCAAGCCTGGCTTCGTATCAGACATCACCCAGCACATTTCTGCTTGTTCCATAAAAGACAAGGACAAACACGCAAGTAAATAAATAATGAGTGCTGGCAAGATGTTACCTTTTGTTCTGGTTGTTCATTCATGAGAACAAAGCACCTCCATGCACAGGCTTGGCTCTCCTGAGCTACAGCAATACAGCCAACAAGAAAAACGAGGGGACCCTTCCCAAGACTAACTGCTACGCGGCAGGGCACGGACGACGGGTCGGATTTTGATTGGGCATTTGTCTTCAGCAAGCCGGGGACCAGGGTCATGGCACACCAACATAGTACCATGAATATATGCTGGGGAGAATTACAATGCTGTAAAACACATCGTGGGGCCCAGCTGGCAGCGCATAAACCAGAAGGGTGCTCAGAGGGTTTGTGATGTCAAAGGAAAGCTGTGAAGTGTTTACAGCTGGGTTCAATGTCACTGTCTTATTTCTCTGTTGCACAGCCCTGTTACTCAGATGCTGCAACTCAGACCATTTTTACATTTCAGGGTTTTTGTGAAAGGGTCATTGCTAACTTGCCACCTTTTCCCTGAACTACATCGCCATAATTTCAGCGTTAATTCCCACCCATTACCTGATCTCTCAGACGGCTGTGCACATAAATATTTGTGCGTGCCAATCACGCTGATCCAGGGCAATTATTCAAGTATGTAAAGACAGGAACAAAGGTATCAGCAAACAGGATAAGAGCAAATAGCAAATGATGTATCCTGTTCAATACTCTTTAAAAAATAAACACATGATAAAAGATACAGTGGCAGAAGCACTGTTGAGACTATTAACTAAGCATGATGCTATGTGATCTTTTATTTCTTACTGTTATTGCCTGACTCAGTTAGGGGAGCACATTAATTAAAAATATGATGAGAATGTAAAACAGAGGGAGAAGTGGAAGGAAGGGGACTGAGACTGCCCGGGGCACCACTGGAGCGGTCACTGTGGCCAGGTCCCGTCCCTGCCATGTCCTGCAAGACGAAGCTGGTGACCTGTGCTGCAACCTCCTGCATTGCCAGACACGTGTGTCAGCATCTCAAATAATTACACGCCAGCATCTACAGCTAAGAAAGCATACTTACTGTGTTTTGAAAGCATATTTATGCACTGGTGCAAGCAGACCTTGCAAAGTGAGATGGGGAAAAGGTTCTCCTTTTTCCATGCGTCACTTTGAAAGTAATGTGGAGGAAAGAGCTGGGGAACTGAATGGCAAGAGGGATGAAAGAAGCATTCTTGGTGGGGGCTGCTTCTGGCCACAGCCCCTGGCCACAAGGACACAACCTGTGGGAGAGTAGGGGGTAAAT
Source organism: Perdix hodgsoniae (assembly GCA_035772895.1). NCBI lineage: Eukaryota > Metazoa > Chordata > Aves > Galliformes > Phasianidae > Perdix > Perdix hodgsoniae. The sequence goes on from JAPSGF010000032.1 coordinate 1,762,511, forward strand.
GCCATTTTGGGGAATAAACCTTTTTTCATTTGTAGTGCAGTTCTCAGAAATAAGGCTGTTCTTTTTTTTTTTTTTTTTCTTTTTGAAAGGAGTAGGTCTATCTGACTCCATGGGAGTGATTCCTATTAGAAATGAAAGGCTGTGGAAGGAGTGAAAAGGCTTAACATGTATATTAAATTTAAATACAGACATTTGAAATTTGAAATAAATTAATCTGCAGTATTTAACTGCAGAGCTGTATAAATTGGTGCTTTCTGTTTACACAGAAGGCTTACGCAGTCAGTTCTCATAGTTCAGTGGATATTGCAGTTTAGCTTTTAACTCTATTACGCTTATTTTACTGCTATAGAGCGGAGGGGTCCAGGGTGCACAGTGTAGATTACACTTGGAGCAGACTCCTCCGAACACACTGGGAACAGTTTAAGGAATTCTTCAGCTGATGGCCAAGATGTGACAGCTCTAGAGGACAAGGGGCTGGAAGGAGAACAAGAACCACAAAGGCTGTGCTGTGAGCACTCCTGTACTCTCCAGATGCTGGGCTGAGTTGGAGGCCCTCTGCTCATCCCACTACAGGCACTGCTCCAGATTTAGAAATAGATGAGAAAAGTGGTATCTCAACAAACAAACCAACCCCAATGTCATCTTCCTTGCTCTGTAACTGAAAGCAGATTATCTGCACGCCAGCGGAAACAGCAAGGCAGCATCTCCTCAACAACAGCACAGGGTGTCATTTATCGCCCATCCTGCAGGATGATCAATCAGGCCCTGTTTTGGCTGCTCATAAATTTACTGCTGCAGATAATGCACTATGAGAGAGAAGGGAAGAGAGGAAAAGAGAGGGAGAGGAGTCCAGACTACTGTGCCACTTATCCCCAAGGCAATCTCAGCAGCTTTTGGCAATCTGATACAAATTGTATAATAAAACCTCAACGAGCACCTAATGAAATTTGAGATGTCAACATAGAGAGGCATTAATGTATCAGAGAATCACATCGCTTCTCCTTTTCTTTAAGTAAATAGAAGTTAGAAAGCTAAAATATAAAAAACCCAACTTGTCCTACGGCCCAGCACTTCCAGGACAGGCTCAGCTCAGGGCAATCTGCAGCACCCTGCACACAGCAGGCCTCGCACAGCAGGGATGTCAAGCTGTCAGATGCACAAATCTCCACCATCAGTCAGGCTGATTAATATTTGAATAAAACCTCTATCTGTACATACACAGGGAAATATGTGCAAATGAGATATAGCAATGTAAGGGAGATTACAGATCCTGTACAACATGAGATTACAGATATTGCTTCTGCCTGGGGTCTAAGGTCAATATCACTTGTTCTGCCTGATTTCACTACACGTGGCTAAAAGTGTGTCCTTCGGCAGCATGCTAAGGGCCCTACAGGGCTTTTTGGTCCCCTTCAGCACCAGGAGATAACACAAGTCCTTGGCATGGACAGTGGTAGGGTTGGGTTTCTTTTGGCCGGGATCCAACACAAGCCAAACATCAGACGGCGATGAGATGTTCAGGTGCTCCCCTGCTGGAAAAAGCAAGGTCTGGAAGACCCCTGGCAGGCAGGGCCCTGCATCTCACTGCCCATGTGGGAGTCTGCAGCTGTGCCCAACAAGCAGAGAGTGTCCTCAGCCTTGGCACCCCCACAGCATGGCTTCAGGGTCTCAGTGTAGATGGGGCTCTCAACTTAAGAGCACGTGTAGTGCTTACTCCGGGCTGCTTGTGAACATTGAGAGGCTGCCGGCATGCGTGCCAGCCCCATGCAAAGGGAGACACCCAAAAATGGCGTGGTCCCATCCAGTAGACATTAGGTGGCAACAGCTTTAAGTCACTGTCAGGTCCCACACCTGCCAAGGCAGTGCTTCCACTGACCCTCCTAATCCTGGCGCATTTTACACAAATTGGAATGGACCGAAACACAGAGCTGAAGTCAGTCCCAAGAGTCTCCATTCCTCAAAAACCTCATCCTGTTGCCACAGATCATTGTCTGAACAAGAGTCAACTCTCTCAGTCAACCAGATCTGCCCTGAGTTCCCCCCTCTGAAAGAAGGCCAAGGAGACGAGGCCAAATCCACCCTTTCTGCCAAAACCCTCCAGCTCCTAACACCGGACTGCCAGCCTTCTGCAGGACAAGCACCGAGGTTCATCAGCCTGCAGATGTGAGGGCCCAGAAACCCCCAGGAGCGTGCTGGTGGCACAGAGCACCCAAAGCAGTACATAAACTCTCATCAAAACTCATACATGGGCAGTCAGCCCCAGCTTCGCGTTCATCCCTTGCCATGGGACTCCAGCAGTGTTGTTTCCATTTCCCTCACAGCAATTTCACGCACTGTATGTTTGCAACAGAAAGGGTCTTAAAACAACAGAAAACCCAACCCACAGATAGCACTGTTTTTCAGCAGCTTTGTTAGTGGCCTGCTGGCCTCCAGTCAATACAATAAGATCCAGAGGAGGATGCAAAGGTCACATTAGGGGAGCACAACTCCATTGACTTCAAAGAGAAAGGTAAAAGTCCCGGCAGGTTTGGGCAAAGGACTGCCTGGAGGTTTTCCTGCTACAGGCACTGCTCCTTTCCCAGGGCCCCGGCAGCCTGTCAGCATTGCATCGCCACACTGCAGCTCACCAGTTCCATTCTTCCAGTTCTCCATGAAAAAAAAGATATACTTTTAAAATGATTCTCATTGCATTTACCGGCATATGCTGGACATATGGTGTACAAGAACCTTTCTAGACCGCTGGATATCTGATGTGCATGAACCTTTCTAGACCACAAACCATCACGTCTGCTTCCTGATATGAGCAAGCTCATTGAAAACAAAATATGCACTTGAGGGAGGGCATCCTGTGCTGAAAGGCTGAGGCATTGCAATCGCTTCCTCCCTGAAAAAAAGCAGCAAAGATGAAAACCACTCTGACATGGAGCTGCCTGACAAGGACGCTGTTTGTTCAGGCATACCAACAATCAGACACATGTGTGCCCATGTTTACTGCAGCTGCAAACCCTGCTTCAGCCACACTTGGCAAATAAAGAGCAATCAGAACTAGCTCATTATCGGCATGGCTAATGGCCCTGTATAGCTAATCATACAGGAAAAGTCAATTTTCAATTATTTTGCATGGAAATTATCTATCATACTTCACTCCAGTGCCTTTTCTTCCACACAACTTTGAAGGGCAGTGGATGGGAAACAAAAATTCAGAAGCACTTCAGTATCTGAGGTGCCACCTCAATTCCACTGACTTTCTAAGTATTTAAGACCCTTCTGCAAATCCCACCCTATCTAAATATACCAAAAATTAAGTCCTAAAAATAATATTATATAAATACAATAGTCTGAAAACAAAGCTCAACATGGCAGCAGGTCCCACACTCTGAGCACAGGCTGGCTGTCAGTCCCAAATTGCCTCGAACGGAACCCTGCAGAAAGGCTTCACCAATTTCCTTCTCTTCTCTGCCTGCAATTTTTGCCTGTATGCAGAGGATAATAATAACAGGGTTTTATCAAGTATAAAGGGGTTCTGTTGGGATTAGTGCTTAAGAAGCACAGCACGAGCTCAGTGTTACGTTTGATTAGGAGCCAAGCTCAAACTCCAACACGTAGGATATGTAGGAAAATGGGGGTGTGTAAAAATCACCATAAGAAAAGCCAGCCTGCAACAGAGGAGCTGCTCCACAGGGCCCTGCAGGACCATCCCAGTGGAAAACCTTCCCGCTACAATTTGGCTTTTCTACATAAGATTTTCTCCTCCTTTCTATCTCTTTTTTTTTCATGTGATTAACAGCTTTATTAATTTAACAGCTCCTCACTTAAGAGGATTCCACCAGCTTACTGGTAGGATCCTGCCCGGGAAGTGCAGCCTGCGCTGCACACAGGAAGGCAGTGTGAGCTCCCTGTAACCTAACAGCTTCATGCATTAACTCCTGTTAATTGAAGACACACAATAAAAGTATTCTTCCTAAACTCATCGAGCCATTAAAACATCAGCTCAGCTCCAACGCGTGATGTATGGCACTCAGCTGGCAGGGACTGATTCAGTAGGAGGCCCTGATGGAAGGCACCCGACCCCTCGCTCCCCCCTTGTCCCCTCCTCAGCTTCCAGCCCTGTCTGTCCACTGCACTGGAGGAACTCATGCCTCCCCCCCTGCTGTAGCAGCGTCTGAGACAACAGAAAAAAGGACTGCACCTTGGGATCCAGTGCTCAGAGTGAAGCACCCAGCCAAGCAACTTGTAAACAGAAAAAGAAAACACAAAAGTGAAGAACCCCCTCAAATCAGGCAGGGCTGGCTGTGCAGCACACCCGGCAGGTCGCGTGCAGGAGGATGGCTCAGCATGCAGGAAGCCGCTGCCGTGCTCTGACTCACAGCTCTGAAGGCACTCAAGGACGGCAGCAGCCTCAGCCAGAGCTCCCTGTGATTGCTTCTAAACAGCTAATGCCAAAACTATGAGCAGCTCGTTTGCAAGTTTGTGGGAACTGGGTGGTTTTTTTTTGGTGAGGAACATTAAATGTGACTCAGATGGTGACCTCCTTCCCCGCTCTGGAGGACGGCCATCTCCTGCAGCCAGCTCCATGGGTACCACGGCTGCGGTGCTCAGTGTCCTGCTGGACACCTGCATCCACACAGCGCTCGCATTCTGCATTTTCACTGGAGCAAGTAGGATTTAAAAGAACCTTTACAAGTTTTCTAATGATATCAGTGGTGTGGGGAAGGAGTACACTCTTCCGACCACCAAAGTCTGCAGATGGGGCAGAGCAGCTCCACACCAGCTCAGCTGACGCCAGCAGGCTCCCAGGGGCTGCGCCCTTCTGCTTCATCCTAATGGGGTCAGCTCTACCAGGCGACCCCTTCCCCATCCATCATTCCCTGTTCTTTGGGTCTCTGAAGCACCCAGCACCGCCACCCTCCCTGCCCTCGGGTTCACATCCTCACCCCAAATCCCAAGCCCCCCAGACTGGCCAGCTGGCCAGACATCTGGGACTGGATCATCACCACCCTGCACAAACTTTTTGCTTTCCCTGCCTCAAAGCATTTCCATGGCAACATTCTGCAAGCAGAGCATCCAGCATTGGTGTGTAACCCTTGGAGCAGCCACTGACCACACGCCTTCTGCAGGAAGCCCTGAATAGGCTCCTGCATACAGCAGTTGGTGCTCCAGATTTCACTGCCTCCCTCTTGGGACAGCATTGGACCTCATGGGCTTTTCTCTACCCCTCCTGCTTTCCTGGCGTTACTCACACACCCAGGGACACCTACAAGCCCTACCACACAAGCATCCTGCAGCACTTGTAACAGTTTCCTCTGATCAATTTTAACCACAATGATTTCTTACTCACAAGTGTGAATTTATAAAGAATGGCCCCAAATGTCGCTCTAGGGTATAATTTTGCTTAGTAATTAATTTAGGCTTAGAAACAGTATCAGTGAAGCTCAACTGTAACATTCATGCCTGCTCTGTCACGTAATAGGAAATCTTTCTCTGATGCGGGGCTGAAGCTGTTGCTGGAGCCAGATAAGACAGTATCAGCTTCTTCTCTTATTGGGAACTGCTGTGCCCATGCATGCAAAGGAGCCTCTTCCACATGCAGCAGCACAAACACACTACGTGCTCTGAGGATGCTCAGTGAAAGTGCCCAGGACAAAGCTGCTGACCCACAGGCAAGCCCAGGGCATGCAGGTGATGCCCTATGCCTCAGGACATGCCTTGTGCCCCCCAGACCGCCGTCCTTCCCCTCCCCTTTCCTCAGATGCGAAGACATGCAGAGCACAAGCCGCCAGATGGGGAAACACAAGGGAAACACACAGTGCATACAGGATAGCACACAAGACAAACAGGATGAAGAAAACACTCTTTCCATGGCATGGTGTGATCTTGGCCAAACAAGCATGGCAGGATTTGCACAGGTTCATAACCTGTTTTAATAAACAACAGACTTTGCTCCAGAAGAGAAAATGTCCCTAATAATTAACTTTCAAGTAGCTCGGTGGGGTATTCTGATGATCCCTTGCTGCCATTTGGCATCTCTGCATGGGACTTTCTGGGCCTGACTCAGAGCTCATTATGCAGCTTCCTTACGCTGCCATAACTTAATCCACTCCAATAAACTTACTCATGATTTACATCACCTCCAGCAAAAAAAGCATAGAGTCCTCCATCAGTTCCTCATTCTTAAGCAATGCTTATTTTTTAATTCGGCTAACTTGTGCTCAGCACAGTTTCCCCATTAGAAACTGAGAAGGAGGCCAATGATATATTTTTTTTTTATTATAGAGAAAGAAAAAGGCTGATTGAAGACATTTATGGCACTCTCTCTGCACTAAGAACACTGTCAATCAACTGCCAGCTCTGTGCAAGGGGTGAACGTCCCCACGAAGGAGATGCACACCTGCCCAGTGAGGCACCAGCAGACCAGCTACGAGCTCCCCAGTTTTCTCCCATGGTTGTTTACACATCTTCTGCTATCTCCAAACAAAGCAACCGACTTCAAGCACACTACCATGGGCATTCTGAATAGGAATAACACTTTAAACAGCTGTCAGTCATTCAGATCTTCGAGGATTATGAGGCTCGCTTCAGTGATCTCTGCTGTAACCTCCCCATATAAAACAGCTGTGTGTTGGCCCTCCCCATGTATGGGCACTGGCACTGCATGGTTAGCATCTGGCTCTCACACCAGGTTGTATAAACAGCATGAGGCAGGCTGCAGTGGGAGTTCTTTCATGCACACAAGATCAGGCTTTTTTTTTTTTTTTTAAACAGCCCTCCATTATTGGGTCCTTACTTGCCTTTCAAATAAATACACAAAGTGCTTTAAAAAGGAGATCTGCACAGGAAACAGTTAGGAGGGGTAATCTAAAAGGTGCAAAGGACTTCCATGTACCCAGGACCCATGGTATGAGGACAGCTGAGAGGTGCCAGGTGTGCAGGCAGGCAGCCACAAGCCCTGCAAGGCCATTCCCAGGCTCTGCCAGGTCTCTGCAAAGCCCAGGAGTGGAGGACATCCTCTGCTGCTCCTCTTCAACAGCAGATCCAGCTGGAATATGCTACCACAGGATGCAGCCTCATCTTGCACTCCTCGAGATTAAAAGAAAACAACAACGAAACAGAACATGCCTAAAATGTTTCTGCTTCTGTCTAGACTTAGGCATCCAGAGGGATTAATCAGCTCCTCCTGCCCAAGCCACACACTGCAGCAAAGCAACCCCGGTGGGAAAGGGATGTGCTGCACCTTGACAGGGGCACAGGCCCCATAGACAGACCCCTGGGAGGGGCTCAGGAACCTTCCCCCATGCTTGGACCTGCTTACTTGGGATGGAATCACAGCAGTGATCACAGCAAGCTGAGCACTCAGAGCAGAAAGGAGGCAGTCCCTGCGAGCAGCTCAGTGCCTCACAGAGCCACACAGAAGCGCTGCATGGTGGAGGTGGGGAGAGACCTCTGAGTCCATCAGGCCCAGCTCCTGCTCCAGCAGGGCACCCACAGCAGGGGCCCCCAGGCCATGTCCAGACAGCTTTTGGAGATCTCCAAGGAGGAGACTCTGCGGTCTGGGGCAGCCTTTGCCAGCGCTCAGCCATGTGCACAACAGATGTTCAGAGGGAGCGTCCTATGTTCCAGTTTGCGCCCACTGCCTCTTTTTCCTGGCACTGGGCACCGCCCTGCAATCTCCCTTTGTGTATTTATGCACAGTGATGGGATCTCCTTGAGCCTCTTCTGGCTAAGCAGTCCCAGCTCTCTCAGCTTCTCTTCACAGCAGTGCTCCAGGCCCTTCACCATCTTGGTGGCCTTCCACTGGTCTCTCTCCAGTATGTCTAGGTTTCTCTTGTACTGAGAGGCTCAGAGCCAGACCAAGCACACCAGGTGCGGCCTCACCAATGCTGAGCAGAGTGCAGAAGCACCTAATTTACATGAGGCCAAAATGCCCCCAGCAACCTCCAGAGCCGCCAGCTCTCCCTGGTGAAAGAGCAGGTTGGGGCACGGGGCCACCAGCACTCAAACAGAGGCTGGGCTGGGCCTGCAGCCACCACCAGGATTCCCACTGATGGCCGGAGTGGTTTAATGCGCTTAACCGCGTCTCCATTGGAACCTGTTTCGTTCTAATTGCAAACTGATCGCAGTAAGATAAGGCTATTGGGATTAGGTTCTGAAGTGATCTCATCCAGTTAACCAGCTATTAGCATGAGCTTTGTGAAACCGGTGGCCAGGAAGCAGCCCAGCACTGGCACTGCCAGCCCAGAGCTGCTCTCCCACAGATGCCCATCCCTGTTCAGCACGGCAGGCTGAGCAGAAAGAACATGTCAGAGCAAAAAGAGGAAAAGCACACACATTAAAACAAAACAAAACAAAACAAAACAATGCAGCTCTTGCTATAAAATCTCACCAGGAACTTTTTCAATAGGTATCAAGAGCTCTTGAGCTCTTTTAAGATGTAGGAAGTGGTGGGTGAGGAGGAGGGCAGGGGGAACTCAGCAGCACATTACAAAGCGTTCGTATTAAAGCCTTTTGGAGGGGTGGCTGGAGAGTGTTTATGAATTTACAAGAGTCCCTTGTAAAGACAAAAAGTCAAAATGACTCAGAGGAACCTGACTTACGGAATTGTGGCAACTTCTGCATATAATGGAAAACTGTGCAAGAAGAACATCTGCGTTGATTTAGGTACCAGCGAAACCAAATGTGTTCTGCAAGTAGCAGCACTCCAGTGACTAAAACCACAAAAAGGGGCAAAAAAAGCTCCGTCACCTTGTACTGGATTTGGGTCTCGGTTGCACAGACACAAATGCAGAGGAAACACTACTGACTTCAAAGGGAGCGGTGCTCCAGGCTGACAGCAGGCTCAGAGAATAGCATCTGGCCTTTCACCTCCAGCTGAATATGTGAAAGGCACACACACAACAGAAATGGGAAAGACCCAGTGCTAGGGGATGCACACAGGTCAAGGAGAACTCTATTGGTCTGTAAGAACAGCCCGCTCTAAGTGGCTCAGACCCATGACTGTGCATGCACAAAGAGTTGCCTACTCCTGCTTCCCTCCACCTTTCTGCATAAGGTCTGCTCTCTGCTGCATCTGAATCAGCCATTTCTATCTCTGATACATTTTAAGCACAGGGAATATTTCAAATCCAGTTCAACCCTCCTTCCAGTTGGTAGATGTCCAACATGAAACTACACCATTTGATTAATTAAATGACCTCAAGGAAGTTTCTGAGGGACTGTCATACATAGTCAGTGAGAACAGTGGAGGAACCTTAAAGGCCAGTATTCTTGATAATCTGGTTATGTGGTTAACATTCTTGAATTTACTGCTCATTAGAAATCAGCTTTTCTCAACAAAAATAACTTGCATAGATGAGTACAATTTAAGCATCATAAATGGCAGACAGTAAAGAGTATATTAGAATGTTTCAGGTGCATCCTATATTTAATACTCAAAGATAATTTTTAATACCCAAATGATAATACAGATTTCTCGCATGAGTTCTAGTGGGGATCCAAACATGCCAGCCCCATACCGCCAGGTGGCTGCTCCCAGTGCACTCTGCAAAGCAACCTCAAAGTCCACACACGGAGTAGCAAATCTCAGCATGTTGAAAAGTGTGACTTGATCTGGAATGAAAGAATGTAATTAAAATGGTCTCTCTCAGCTGACAGCTGTAGATTGCCATCTTCCCAATGTGACAACCTCTGTGACAGCAGCAGTCCAGAATCAAAGAGTAAGAGAGAAGAGAATGGTGTAGGAGAGTAACAGGGATTATACAATGTTCCCCGTGTAAAAAAGCTTTCTGTGATTAGTAATTAATGCTGGGAGAGGGGGAAGGGCTGCAACACCCAGTGCTAACAAAGGAGGATGGCCTTGGCAGCAGGGCCCAAGCAGACACTGGGGCTGGGTGTGAGCTCTGTCCTTTGCCCTCTTCCCCTTCTTACAGTCGTGGAACCATAGAATGGTTTAGGTCGGAAGGGACCTTAAAAACCACATGGTTCCAACCCACTGCCCTGGACTGGTTGCCAACCAGCAGGTCAGGCTGCACAGGGCCCCATCCATCCAGGTTTTGAATGCCTCCAGGGATAGAATCATAGAATCATAGAACAGTCTATGTTAGAAGGGAGCTTTAAGATCACCGAGTTCCAGCCCTTTGCTATAGGCAGGGACGCCTCCCACTAGAGCAGGTTGCTCAAAGCCCTGTCCAGCTTGGATGGGGCATGCACAGCCTGTGCCAGTGCCCCTCCACCCTCTTCTCCTCAGCTGGTGGTTCCCAAGATATTCTACATGTTCTCAATGCACAAGCCGTCATACGTACGGAGCTTTTTTGGGGCACTATTTCTCAAGGGTGCTTTAACATCCCTGGCTTAACTGCTCCCATGTTGTTTATTCTTCAGAACTTCTGCAAAGACAGGCACTAATTAGCTTTGACTAATTCATGAAGAAAAAAGCTAATTAGCAACCCTCCAAACTTTGGATGACCTCTCCTCCTGATGCTTGCTGTAGGAGCCCATGAGCATCCATAAATTCTTGTCTCAGTGTGAAGGACGAAGAGGAACAAAAGGGTAAATGGCAATGCTAGCTCAGGGTCACAATGCCAGCAGCTCTGCATGGAAGCTCCTCGCCAGCAGTGGGAATAGGGGCGTGCCGGCTGAGGACAGCGGGACCGAGGGACACACACCCAACTGCTGATCCCTCCCTGGGGGGCTCACCCCACATCGGGCGGGTAAAGAAAATGGAGCTGAGAGAAGGAAGAACCCAAACTCGAGAAGATTCCAGTGGCTGGGTGCTGGCCTGCGAAACCCTGTCCTTTCTGGGGGTGATTTCCTGAAATGCAGCTCTGGTGTTCGACTCCCAGACAAGGGCTCCATTTTGAGAGGTGAGCTCAGTGCTCTGTGAGCAGCGCTCAGACACATGAGAAAGCAAAAACACCCCTGTTACAAATTTCAGCTCAAAGTGAAACATTTACCTTGGCATGAAAGCCCAAGCTATTCTTTCCTAAAATTTTCCCAGTAAAATTTATTTGCTTCGCGAGACATTTAAGAGCTTACATTGGCCGATAACAGCGATGCTGCGGTATCAGACAGCGCTCGCTGAGGCTGCCGTCCACTCGGGTTGGAATTTCAGAATGTTTGGACTGGAATCAGTTCATCCCATCCCAATGTTTCTCTCTGATAACACTGTATAAGCCATCTACTTTAACTCTGCATTTCCTGGGAGAATTTAAAACCAAAATTACCGAGAAATGCGGCGTGTGCTTAGAAGGCTTCAGCTTCATGATTCCCAGTTAAAATAAATTTGAAGACATGATTAACAGTGAATGCATTGATCTATTTATCCAGGAAGATGATGTTTTAATATACCCAGGCCAAACGGTAATTCATGTGAAAACATATTTGAATTGAAAAATGAAAGTCAACTATGAATTATTCTACTATCCATCACATTTACAAAAGCAGCTCTGGCCATTTCTTGCTGCCTAAATCACACCAGCATCCCTAGAAATACAAGCAATGTATCTAACAGCGCCTTCCAGCTTTTTCTGGCCCAATTTTTTTTTTTTTTTTTAATGTGCTCACTCAATTTACACTTGATTTCTTTAAAAATGGCATGTTTGATATCTGCTTCCCCTGCAATTCTTAAGAATGAAGACAAAATTACCACAGCTGAAAAAGGACAAATAATTGTCTCTCTGCTCAGCCTGTTTATTTTGTGTATACTCTGCTTCCCCGTTTCTTCTGAATATCTGGCAGTTTCTTTGTTTTCTGTGTGTTGTCTTTCACATAGCAACAGAAGAAAGAGCAGGGATAAAGAGGGAAAAAAAGCTTCACACGGGAAAATATGAGCTACTCTTGAATCCAAAGAACTGGGTACACTCAGAAGAGCTAATTAACAAACTAAATAACATACTCTGGAAGCAAACGCTGACGCATGAACACAAAACAAGGAATGAGAATCTGGAGGTCATGGCAAATCACAACATAAACACGAGTCAACAAAGAAACGCCGTTTCATGAAACAAAATCTTGATTTTTAGGAAAAGGAGTGTCATACTTAAAAACCGGGAGATAATTGCTCAGGCACAGTCCTCTGTTCGGGCTCACACGAGGCATTTGCAGACAGATACAACAGCAGGCAGATCTAAAACAGACCAGCCCCTGAGTGGAAGAATAGAAGTCACAACAGATTCAATAAATTTACCCAATGATCAAAGGATAATAGAATTAGAAGTACAACATCCAAAATAAGAGAGGACTGCAAAATGGAAATGAAAGCTAATAGAAATTGAATCTCAACTTCTATGTAGAAGATTTCTATATCCAATGGGGGACGGACAAAATCATCTCCAGTTGCAACAAAACACATTTTATTTGGGATCCAGGGGAAAAATAACTTAATATTAAGGGTAGAAAAACACAGGAACAAGGCCTCCTGAACCTGCTGCGATATTAACTACATGGAAGTTTTCAACAGCAGCTTAGACAAATGAGATCAAGGCAAAACTTCTTCTTGTCCCAGGGCCAGAAACCAGGTAATTTTTAGCACGTGTGCTTTTGCTTTGGGATTCTTATGGAAATGAAGTCCTGCTTCTCCAGAGAGGCCAAGGAGAGAGTGGCAATACAGGTAGCAACATCCCAGGACAGAATAAAGAAAGCAACAAACAAAGCCACATCACCCTGTGCAGCAGCTCCTGGGATCCGGGCAGGGTAATGGTTTGTGTCTGACAAGACTTTTATTGCGTGGCAATTGCTGACATTATCCCACGCCAAGATCCTTGATGTTTGTCTTCACACTGCAGAAATGCATTCCTATATTTAGCAAAACATCCTAATCTAACAAATAAATGTTTCATCAGTGATCTCGATCAGCCAGGGTGGCAGAGCGCAGATCTGCGGTGCAGACATCTATCTATTCCTGACAAAACTCCTCAGCCAAACTGCAGGGAAATGGTACTGTGGGTCCCTGCCTGCTTAGTGGACCATAAGTGACTGCAGAAGTCCCAGGTCCCCACCTTCTGGCTGCCTTGTGCCCGCGAGCACCAGGCCCAAGCTGTCCCCATCTCACTGCCTGCCACACCTGATTCCCCCTTGGGGCCCAAATAAAATACCCATCTCATTATGTCCACTCCGTTCCCGGAGGTGATTGAAATAAAAAGCTGCTCTGGCAGGAAAGCTTAGGAAATGAAACACAGGGGAGATGGGGAAAGAGGAGAAAAATAGAAATCAAGAATAATAAAAAAAAAGCACTCAACCAGGTGGATGGAATGAGTCCAGAATTACTTACAGCTTAAGAACTGAGAGGGAAAAAAAAGAAGAAAATGAACACCTGGGCATATTGTGAGATTAAAAGTGTATTTAGTATGTGTGTCCAGAAAGGACAAGTCTTAGATATGAAATGTGGACTGAGAAAAGAAACTCTCTTTCCCACAAAGATGGAACCTCAGTTTGTAAGTTCGGGAAAGAGTATTTATTCATGAAGATAGCTTTTTCCTTCCCTGCCAGAAGCAATGAAGATCACACTCAAAATCTACCACCTGCACATGATTACCAGCTATTCAACCACAATCAAAATATACTGAAAAATGTAAGTGAACTACACTGATGGACAGAAATGCCAGTTATGGCCAAACCTCCCTGTGAAATTCCTTTTGTGAAGGTGGGATCGCCACAGGCCATAGTATTAAAAAAAAGTCAGTCTGAGGTCTCAAGTACTTTCCCACAGAAAATCCAGAGAGACCCAAGGTGTGTGTGGCAGCAGATTTGAGAAGGCAGACCTTGGGAAGAGCAGAAGGCAGGCTGGCTCCCCAGCAGTTGCTGGTATTTGAGCACCCTTCCTTCACTCTGCAGTTTCTTTTTTTCATGCAGGAGGAGATAGCAGGAGTGCTGATTGCGCTTGATTAGCAATGAATCAGCAAACTATATCTCAACTGAGTCTACTAAGTTGAAGGAAGCCCTTCTTTCCCCATCTACAGGCAGATGTACTGGTCTGACTGAAGGTGACCTACTCTAACCTGCCCCTCGGTTTCCAAAGCAGAAAAAAAATCTGCCCGAACACCAGGCGACCAGCAAAACCAAAACAGCAGGGCGTTGACCTCCCAAACCCCAAAGCTGTTCCCCACGGCAGAGCCGCAGCTCTGCAGCACGAGACAGGTGTGCAGGTCCTGCGGTGAGCAGCAGCTCGCGTGAAACCTGGCCCCGCGAGGAGCACGAGGTGTGCTGTGCTCAATGACTGCTCACAGAGAGGGGACACGGTGCCAGTCTGGTGTGGTTTTGTTATAAGAGGAGTTGAAGTGAGTTGGTTGAGACAGTGAGGTATGGGTGGTGCAAACGGGCCGCTCCCCACCCAATCCAGGAACCTAAAGCACCTCTTAAAAAGAGTATAATCTGCTATTAATAAATCTTCAAAGGCCTGCTGACATGCCCAAACACACACACAAAATGAAATTTTGCAATTGCACAGCATTCAAGGCTAGCGCCTGCTAACAGCCAGCCAACATGGAGAGCAACAAAGGACAGCCCTACAGAAACACAGACACAGGCTGCCCTGAAACCTGCCCCATCCCCTGCCCCTTTGCTACCTTGCCAAGCTTTTCGCTGTTTTGACTTCACATTTTCCTACTTTTAAGAACCTGCTTCCTGTAGCTATAGGAAAGATCTATGCAAACGACGAGGGGAAGTTAACGACGCTGGGGGAAGAGTGAAGCTGGCTGACAAGCTGAAAGACACCAGCTGAAAAACAACTATCTCTTTCCTCTAAACTCATGCAGTTGCAATAAATTCCTGTAAAATAGGAACAAACCAGTCCACATACAACATCATCTGCTGTGGAGCTGGCACTGCTCTGCTGCTGTTGCATCCCTTCCTTCACCTGCACCTTAACCTCAGCCTCCAGAAAGGGCACAGGCCAAGTTAAAACATGTTTAACTCAAAACCCAAACGAACTTCTGTTTCTGGCTTGCAAATATCGTTACATCACTGAGATTGACAATATTAAGTAGCGGAGATCAGGATGTAATGCTTTTTAATCCCAGAGGCTACTTGCAAGTAAGCTTGGGTGATGGTCCTCAAGAGACAACCACTCACAGCAGCTCAATCCAAGTCCCCTGGCACATCCTTTATGCCAAAGGCTGTAAGAGAAACACGTATCAGAGATCAGGACCAGTACTAGCCAATGAGGGTCATACCAGGAACAGACACCTGAGATACATGCACTTTGGTGGTGGGACTGCTTTCTGGGAGAGGCTGTCCTCTATCAGGACAAGAGACATGGCTGTAGGGTAAAAGAAGCAAATGATCAGTCATTAGGATTGAGCCAGTTTGCTGGGCCTGTAGCTGCAAAGCCTGTTTCTGTCATAAAAATTATGGAAAATTGAGCTGCTGCCACTCACCAGGGATGGTCCAAAGTAGGACCAGGGTTATCAGCATGGGAATCAATAGGTGCAACTTCACTGCCCATACACATCTTCAGTCACAACGATGCTGTCCAACACACATTTCTTTTTCCTCCCTAGTTCTCTCATAGCAGGGTTCTTGGAAAGATTACTTATAAAGTCCTCTTTGGTGCACTTTGATTTAATCAGGTATAGTTTGAACATTCCAAGGTGTATTAATTACCACTGCTGCACAAGTGCAACTGAAGAAGCGAAATGTTTTCCATTTGCACAGGCTGAGTACTTGTTTAAAACATTCTTGGTATCATTAGGAACTAATCAAAACGTAGTGTATGATAGTTAGGCAGGAAATACAAAAAAAAAACCTACCTGCTGCTTTAGTATCCAGTTTTATTAATAATATTGCAGTAATGTCTTGACAGATAATTGGCTTCTCAGTAATAATGAAATTCCTTATCTAAGTTAGTAAAATTACCTACTGGTCTTTTAAAAAGACAAGGAGAGGTTGGGAAGGAAATGATAATTCTCCCCAGCATGGAGAGATTTAATCAGGAAGATAACAACAGACACGTCACCTGACTTCTTTTGAAAAAAAAGTGATTGAAGTAAGTTTTACAAAGGCTCCAACACATTTGAAAAGTTATGCAATTGCCATTTTAAATTAAAATTTACAGTAAAGTGATTCATAATTGCTGGGTTGTTTTTAATGACCTGTTTGAAGTTCTCTGCAGGTATAACACCTGATTTAGGTTTTAAGACTAGAGGTAGAAGTACGGACAACGTGCGTCCTGCATTTTCTCCTTTCCCATTCTACATTTTCACTTTCTTCATTATTAGTTTTTATTTATTTATTTATAGTTGTCCCAAATCCAGGACCCTGTGACACAGTGACCCAGTTTCCCAACTCCTGTCCACCCAACCTTCGAGAAGCAAAGCCTTTTAGAATGTTCCAGAGCAGCCTTCAAGACTCATCATGTTGCTTTTGAATGAAAGCAAAACGTCTGCAGGGACTATCAAACGTTCTTACACTGCAAACAATGCAAAAACCCAGGAGTGCACAAGCAGCCCGTGCAAACCTGCATTTCCAGTCTTTGTGGCTTCACTTCTTCTGCATCTGTTGGCTTCTGTTGGTCAGTTCACATGCAGAAATGCATCACTGAAGTCAGAAGCCTTACTACAAGTTACTTTCAAGAAGATCTTAGTCTTCAAGGTGCCCTGTTAATTACAATTGCTGAGGAATACAGATACTGCCACCAGCTGAAGTGTGCACCAGAGCTAGATCTAAAATTTCTCAAGGCTTTTAAAAGAAGCCATTTTAAAACTTTGCTTTTTATAATAAATCAAGATAACACTCTGTATTTATTTTTGGCAAAACCTTTCTTTCAATGTTAGTTCTTTTAATGTGATGGTATTAATTCTTTAATATAAAGCTAAGCCAGGGGTTTAACACTTCTCATTAGAAGTGCATCCAACTTTGCTTACCTATTTCCAAGAGAGTGCAGGCTTTCCTCTCTAATCTTTTCTTAAAGTTTGGCCTTTTACCTCACCTGGGAGGCAACAGGAGGAGTCCCTGGGTGAAGGCTTCAGTTTTCCTAACAGAGGAAGCACAAAGCAGATGCTTCAATGTAACCACAGGAGGGGCTGGAGCTGTGGGGTGCGCAGAAGACAAACCTAACTCGTTAGCACTTCTAGGTAATTCTCTGTGCCGTGAGAAACTGAACAGTCAGCTAAAACCGCCAGCTACTAGCACAGTACAGATGGTATCAGTAGAAACTACATGATTTACTAGTTGTGAAAGTTGTGCCCTTTCGTGGAAACAAAACTAAGCTAGACATACAGAGATGGCAATTTCCAAGTAGTGGAATTTGTTTAATGTTTTTCTTTATCATGCTCTGATAGGAATGGGTTCTAGCCACAGAATCTCGCGTCAGAGCTGGGCTCTGCTGTAAGGCTCCAAGCGATACGTCCTCACCATGCAGATGACAACCACAAGCCCTTTAGAGAGCTCCACCTGCATGGAGAAACCAGCTGCTCTCCCTCCTATGAGTACTCAGACAGCCTGAATTCAAACGCTTGGTCCAGGTGTGTCCTCCTCACCAGCAGGATAAGCAAAGTAAGTCTAAACATTGTAAGTATTTGCGAGTGGCCTAATAAAAAAGAAACATGTAGCTACTGAGTGCTGTACAAACATATTTGACTCAAAATCTGCTCTTCTAGAGGACTTCTAGCCTGGTAATTTCTGTGTACTTTATTAATATTCAAGATTCAGGACACGTATGAGCATTATCTTCATTTCACAGGTAGGAAACAGAGATATTTATTGAGATAAGGCACAGAGAGGTGAAGCGACTTGCCTGGGGTCACATCAAGGTTCCTGGCAGAGGCACGATCCTTCCAGATCTTCTGAACTCCGGGCCTCTGCTTTAAATTACCAGCCCTCGTCAGGTTTACAGCACCTCGCCCTCCCCTTCTGCAGACTGTTTGCTCCGAGCGAAACACATTCATTGATGAACTCCAACTTGTTCTTAAACATTACTTACGGACTGCAACTTCAAATGAAAATCTCTGCACTGCAGTCATATTTTACCTACCCAGTTATTCTAATTGAGTATTGAGCAAAGTGGCTAATTAGGAGTCTTCAAGGGACTGTTTGTTTAATTTTGTTTTGGAATGTGTGCTTGCATAAATGCCATACAAGAAAAAGTCTGGAGGCCACAATCATCTGCAATGTAAAAATATTTCGGTTTCTGTGAAGTTTTCCCTCCCCTGAGGGTTCTAATTCATCTCCACTAGTTGATAAATCAAGTTTGGAGCACCCTCCCCCCGCAGTGGTGCCTAGCAGAAATATGACCCTCTTCTTGTCCAGGCATGCAGACAAGTGATGAATCAGACTTTCCCCAAGAAAATGCTGCAGCTCTTTTCCTAAGGCACACTGCTGCCTAAATAACTCAGCTTTTCCTACAGTGGGCTGCCTCTAGCAGCATGTCTCTGTTCACTGTGAGAAAATACAAGGGGTATGGTCTGGATCTGACCTGTAGGTTACCAAATGTTATCCAGCTGATACCTACAGAAAAACACAGACTGCAAGAGCACCCAGCCCTGCACGGCTGTTGACAAATGCCAGAAGTTTCCCAGTGCCACTTCTCCTGCAGTGTGTTCCAGCTCCATGGGTCAGACAGGCACAGCCTGCTGCTGCCTGCACCACCCAGCAGCCTCCAGACCTGCTGGATACACTGGAGAATGTTTTAACTACAAGTATTATGATCTAAATCACAAGTATTTCAACATAGTTTCAACTCATTAGATCCCTAAGGCAAGTGGATTTCCCCAAAAAACTTTTTCTTTCCTTTCAAAGCAGAACAGAGCCAGTTTCTCTTCTTCCTTATGAAGGCAGAATTTGATTCAAAGATTTAGACTGTTCAGAAGTGTGAAAGAGATGCATAGTTAGTTGTTTTGTTTTATATATATAATTAAGAATGAGCTAAACATTGGCCCATGTGCAGTGCAGTGTCTTTCTTGCTCTACTGAGCAATGTAAGAGGACAAAGAGCACGGAGGAACTGATGCTGTCCACAAGCTGAGTACGTGGAGCTTCCCCTACAACATCTGCTTTGCTACTGTGCATGCTTCATAGCGTGCTGCAGTCAGGAGGGGGGCAAGATGGTAAGAGTAGAGAAGGCAAATAAGCTTGTATATGTTCAAACTTCCTACACAGTGCTGCCCATTCTTCTCAGTTTGCTCTTGTATGTGGTTTTGAGCTTTTTTTGAAACTGCCCTAAAAAGCTGATCTTTAGGAAGAGAGAGCAAAAACTGCATCGAGAGCAAAAGCTGCATGGAGAGCAAAAGCTACATGCAGTGGGAACAGAAGCTCAGTGCATCCCATGGCTTCACTGGTGTTAACTGCTCATGGATTATACACAGGAACTGGTATCTAAGAAATTTTGTACCAAATTTGGCAGGCCACTGTAACATAAAACAGGATCCCAATCTTGAAAAATTCTTCCACAGCCCTGCTCCCATTTCTTCCTTCTGAGTAGATACTAAGCAGACTCTTTTCATCTCCCCAGAGCTGTGTAATAGAAACAGAGTGCTGCAGGATGTATGCATCTACAATTGTTTATTTGGATCCCTGTAATCCAGGCTGATTTACACAAGAAGGGTCTCTATTTAAGTGAGCTTGCTTCAGTCCATCCCTACCTCACACTTGCTCCAGGACAGGACTCCCTGAGCTCCATGAGCTAACGCAGATGTCTGAGGGATGAACTGGGAAGGGAGACTTAGCACAAAGTCTGCAGGCACTGAGCACAGGGTAATGCACAGCTCCCCACGGCGAGGGCTGCTGCAGCTTCCTTTCTAAAAGAGCTGTAAGCATTGGATTCACACACGAAAGGGGGGCAGGCTCCCATATCAACATCCCCTGGTTTCATTGTGTTTGGTGCTCAGCTGCTGTACTGCAGTCTGAGCAGCACCCTGCACATGGCCAAGATAGGATTTCTGCTCCTCAAAAGGTGGACTTGGCCTCGATGGTATTAGCATAAGGAAAATTGGTGAAGCAGTGACCAACCTCAGTGAGCTGCATGCAGTGACTGCAGATGTCCCAAAGGCTGGGACCTGAGTCTCACATCAAGGTGGCTGAGTCAATGGCACAATACCGAGCCCGCTGCTCTCCTTCCATGGCCTGGCACAGGAGGTCCAGAGGGGATCTTCAGCTTCCTGTCCACTTAATGCCAACTAACTTGAAAAATTAATCAAAGAAATTCACATTAATACAACTGACAGGGAAATGTAATTACAGTGTGCCTAACATTTAATTCAATATGGTTACCGAGTATAAAAAGCATGCTACTTTCTTTATGAGATTGCTTTACTATTTATTAGAGAAAAGGTCTCTCTATAAAATGATTTTTATCCAGCCGCTGGATGGATAGAGTGAGCTGGGGTTGCTCCCATGGCATGGGAATTGCTTCACCCTTCACTCAGTTGAGATGCGCTTTCTGAACACAAGACAAACCACAGGCAGAACTACGCCCCTGGTCTTCCACTTCTTTAGTGACTGCTGGAGGACCAGTGTGGAAGCCTATCCTCTGCTGCAGTCCCTCTGCTCCATCCACAGCTCCATCCACACTCCAGATTGTTGAGCCTACAGTTTTAAGACGGTGATTTTTCTTCCTTTTTTTTGCCTGTCTAATAAATGTCCTGTTAAATTCTAGGTCGCAAAGCTGTATCAGATGGCAGCATTTTATCAGTTTGGCATTCTTGCTTCTCAGGAACTGAATGAGAAGCAGTGGTGACAGAAGAGTCATCTACTTGTAGACCTCAGCAGAACTCACTAATGCTTTTTAAATTAATTTGAAAGGCTGTCTTGGCACTGAAAGGCCAGACCTTCCTCTTTTTAATTAAAATTCTTTTTTTTTTTTTTTTTTTTAAAAAAAAAAAGAAGAAGAAGAAGAAAAGCAGAGTGAATTTATGCCTTAATCTTAATCTCCCTTTTTGGTCAAACAACACAGCTTTACTCACTGCTAGCAAGTGGACTTTTTTTTCCAAGCCCTGCCCTTCGCTCATAAACAAAACCAGGCAGAGCTCCGTCTCATTACAGCCTGCACAGACACATGGTCCTGCTGTGAGGGCAGCCCCATGCAGGGCGCCGCACAGCAGCAGTGGGAGCAGTTGTCTGCGAGTTTCCTATTCCAGCAGAGCTGCCGCTCAGACATGGCTGGGGCTGTTTGGAAATTCCATTTTCATGTCCTAGTCCAAAGGTTTGTAAACCTGGATGCCAAAATTTGCTATGGGGTGCACCAGCACGTGGCAGAGCCGCACCGACTGTGGCTGAGACGGAATGGTGCATGTGAGCATCTTCCCATTTGGTCCCTGCTTTTGGATTTTGGGAAAACATGAGAAATTTGGCAAGTGCTTCGCAAGCGGTCTATAAACAAATAAAATCAGTACATAAATTAACTCATTCCTGTGCTAAGTGGCGCTGGTCTTAGAATTTTACGACTGTCTTCACAAAGTTTATGGCTGTCTCAATGTAATTAAAGAGGAAACAGCTTTGAACTCTGCAGTAGCATTCACAAAATTAATCTGGATCTGACAGATGTGCCAGACCATGCATCAGCACAAACATCATTTCTCGATCCACGGATCAAACGTTACAGCCACTGACAAGGGAAACAATCCTGAGGTTTTTATGGCAGTGAAGACTTGGATAATTGGGATAACGGCACAGATTGCTGTGACTTACAAATAGAAGGCTCTGACCACAACGGCAGGTTTTGCTGATGTCCCTGTGCTCATGTGGCTCCATGTCGGATGGGGTAGGTTATAATCCCCTTATAGACACAGCTCCCGAGTGCCTCCCACGTGGCAGTCCCCTTCGGAAGGGGCCATCTGCCTAAAAACCATCCCAGCACTCTGGCAAAAGCCATGGACATGTGAACAGCAGAACTCTGCGCTGCCCAATCTTACCCACTGGCTGCTCTTCCTACCTGAGCGACGGGAGAAAATTTGCGCAAAGCTGGGCACCTCTCCACAAACCTCCTCTTCATTTATTATTAACAAAAAGCCAAGAGCCAGGCCAGAGAAGCCAGAGAGGCCACGCAGTTCGCACTCCCCTGCTTCCCCCTTTTTCATCAGCAACGCAATGAATTTAGGGCTAGAGGGATGCTGGCTGAATCAGCCGCATTGTCTGCAGCCTAGGCTGCTTGGCTTCTGGCTGTGGCACAACCTCCTCGCTATTGGGAGGCATCTGTTTTGCATTCATTTCAAAACGGCTCCATTGTCGTCCTGGGCTTTTCTTTAAACCGCTTTTATCGCTGCTCTTATCAGCTTTTGTGAGGCCGCGCAGCCCCAGGAGTAATGGATGCAGGAGGAGGCAGGGGCTGCACCAGCCCCGGTCTGAAAAGCTCCTCCTGGATGCTTTGGGATTTGGGGTGAGAAAGGCATAAGCGAGGCAATGCCTGTCGTGTTGCCTGGATACTTCCGAACTATTGAAAGGAGCTGAATGCTGCGCTGCTGGCAGGCGCTGCTCACAGCACTGTATAGATAGATGTACGGATATTCGGGAGCCCACAGACACAACCAGCAGTGTTTGTATTTGAAAATGTGAAGTGACCCAAATGAAAAAAATCTCTAAAAATCTACTTGAAATAGAAGTCTTTCAGCTCCATGCTCCAGGCCATTTCTCAGCTAGCTGCCACTTTTTACTTCAAAGGTTAGTCCTTAAAGCTAAATAAAATATTTATGTTATCCAGTATGAGGCATGAAAATTTTGTTTTGCTCATTTCTGCACGCAGATTTGAAATCGGTCTGTAATTTCCTTTCTGTTATTTGAAGGTTTGGCTGTGAATATTAAGTGCTCATTAGTACCAAAACTGAAAAGCCAGTAACCAATCCCAAGACCAGACCCAGATATTAAGTGCTGGGTCATTTCCTGCCTCGCTAACAACTCTCCCCCCAAACACAAGCTATCACATCAGCTCTGTTTGGGTTCTTTTCTTTCTCTATCAGAGGGCACTGATGTTTGTATCACCCGTAACAAGAAGTGCACTTCAGCCTTACAGAGACAGGCTGTAGGCTGTCAGACCCTATATACAGGCATGTGGTTGATACGAACACCAAAACTCAGCTTACCAAACAGATTTGTTTTTCTCTATTTATACCAATATATCAAACATATCCAATTTTGTTTTCTTGGTTTCAACCAACTCAGTTAACAGCTCACTGCATGTACAGCCTAAATAAATCTCACAACATTGCCATTCCATTTGTTTAAAACCCCAGCGTCAGAGCCAGCAGCTCCCAAACCAGAAATGGAAATATATGTTTATTCATCCCTGACCAAATTTAACTCTGCTAAATTCAGTGTTATTTTGCTACTAATTTCATTCAGAGAAAGAAGACCCAGGCTTTTTATGTCCCGACTTAAATATTGAGACTTCAGCTCTCATCAAATACTGGAAATGAAAAGCACCATAAAATGCTATTGTTATCCATCTATTCCCTGTGCATTTGCTAGCAAAAACTAACCTTTGTAAAGGCTACATTTTCCTTTTGTTTGTTTGTTTGTTTGTTTGTTCTTAATGAGCAAATTTAATGCTGTTCTACTGTCCTCACTCCTGAATTCCATACCTGAGAGGTGACCTCAGCTCTGACAGCTATGTATGAGTTGTGTGGACAAGAGCAGCGCATCCTCACCAGAATAGCTGCTGGAATCCATCACGTAACAGGTTTTATTAGAACATTATAATTGAAGTAGATAGAAATAAAGATGATGAAATACTCTTACTACCTTCAGTGTAAAGGGCCACAACCCACCTTTAACCTGGATCAGATGAGAGAGAAATCCCTCTTTGTACACAGCAGCTGCCATCCCTGCCAAAGCAGGCCTGACACTAGGAGATGCTTAATGAACCAGAAACTCCCGTCCACGTCGAGGTAGTGTAACCAGATATACTTCATGTACAATACACAACAGAAACACCATCCTGTGCTGGCATATGCTGGCATGTTAAGTAAAACCCGCTTGGTGTGATGATACATGTGTGGGGCCAGCATCGCCTCGTGTTGCACTCTGCAGCAGGCAGAAGATCAGCCCCATCTAAAGATAACTTCGAGAGAGGGCTTGCCTTCACTAACTGCGAAATGAAACTGTCCTCATCCTGACAGCACAAGAAACACAGATGAAGAATTATCCAGTAAGTAAACTGTTACCACGTGGGGGATTCAAGTATTAGAAAGGAGCTACTTGAAGCCAATAGGGGGGATCAGATGTTAAATAATAACGTATTAGAAGTAATAAAGATGAAACATGCTTTAGTATTTCAGTCAGAAGAACTTTATTCTGAACTTTAATCTGAAACTTAAAGCCACAGCCTTTAATCTGGAAAAATGCAAGTTAACTAGGAACAACCAAAATAGCATTAACCTCCGGATTTGGTGCTGTGACTGCGACAAATAAAAAGGGCCAGGTTTAATCCCATGTGAGGTTTGATCTGGCACCATCTCAGCTCGGTGCACTACCCGGAGGCGTGTGTGCCCTCCCAGCACAAACCTATAGGCTGTGTGTGGTGACACGGGGCCGGGCCGGCCTGGTGGGCTCAGGCTGCAGGGCAGTGGCACAGCACGGCCTGCACCGGCTGCACCTCCACATCAGGAGATAAGCATGCCTGCAATCTGTTCCACTTCATGCTAATTACAGACAAATCCTGTTTAGTCTGCTCATGAAAGTAAATTGATTTGCATGGGATTATTTCCAGGGGTAAAAGGGATCGAGGCTGGTCCTGAGGATTTGGGGCTTTGGGGTGAGACGTCGATAAAGTCCCCTTTGGGTGAATTTTGAGTGCTTCTGATAATCTGTTAATTGATACTGTGTTAATACAGGTCACCAAATGTGACAGATACCCTCCCTCCAACAGCCCTGCATCACACAACTTTTTTTTTTTTTTTTCTTGTTCTTGTTTTTAAATAAGACAGTTAGTTTTACTGTTGTAAAACTTAAGCTTCGGTTTGAATAGCAAAGAGATCTGATTATGGCAGACAACTGCAGACATTTTTCTTTTTTTTTTAAGGTGTTCCCTAAGGGGCTGCCTTCTTTAGACCAGTTAACACTTCTGAAGGAGACAGATACAGCACTACCACAACTTGGCCTAAGCCCTCCCTGTGCCCCACTTACTCCACTCCCCAGGGACCCATGCATCTCTTTTAAACAAGGCACAGCTTACGTGCCTCATACATTATTAGTGCAGCATTTTCTCCCCAGGCTTTCCAAGCTCCCTGTTCCCTGCAGAGCCACTGTAGACACCACACACGCACCTACTTTGTACCCCCTTTGTCTTATGAGAAGATAATCAGCGTGGGGCTGATAATGCCTCCTGCATGACGGCTAGGGCATAGGGCTGTTGGCTTCTGCAATGCCACTGCCATGTGGTGCTCAGTGACACAAGGAGGGACAGCTATAGACCTCCAGACTCTGAATTTCAACTTTCTGATGTTCCCCCGTTTCACAAGACAGTGTCAGGGAGAAAAAGGAGAATTTGGTGTCTCTCCTGTCATGCTACAAAGCTGAAAATTTCACATCTACAGCACCTCCACCTTTCATCAAGTGCTGTATTCGGGTGGCAGAATCAGTCCCTGTTCACTTCATGGGTACAAATCCAATTCAGGATTGCACTTAGTTTAGCAATACACCTATTTTTCTGCACACAGTGTTAGCTGAACAAGAAGAGGAGAAATTGCACAGTTCCTGTATGTACCGTTCTTCCTCAGCAAGGGAGCAACAAGCACAGAGGATTTGGACAACAGTTTCAGTTGAGGCGTTAACTAAGGTTCATGCTTGGATGAAGTCTTCTAACACAGAAACCTCTCTGGAGCCTTGCTGTTCTCTTACATATGGCAAAATCTTCATCCTTGGTCAGATCTTCCAGCACACAGGGTTTCACAGGTCCAGCCCTGTGGGCTCCTCCATCTCAAAACAGGTGTCTGAACAGCACGGTTAACACAGTCTGTTCAAAGACCACTTTATTTCTGCACTGCTGTTACTGGATTCATAGACATTACCCTGGATAATTCTCGTTTGGATGTCTAAATAGCAGTGAGATTGGCCCAAACTCGCTGTCACCCTGGTCAGGGTGCTTTTAAAACCATTTCCAGGCTAGCAACATTTTGTAATGTTTTAACTGCATCACCAGCTCAAAAAAAAAGTCCTGTTGCTCCAGCTCTTGGAGCTGGGTGGCTCCAGAAAGTAGGGCTGAAGGCAGATCATCCTCCCCTTTAACACTCAGTAAATGTCAGGTATTTACAATGGCATCCCTGCTCTCAAGTTTCTAAGGTCTCTCCGATACAGACACTCAACCACAACCTGAGCTTGTACACAATAAATGCTGTGTTTTTGTTGTTGTTTTGCCTGCCCCTTAAGCACTCAAAAGCTTTTAAAACAGAAAAATTCTCAGTCAGCTCCAAAAGGAAGGACAGAATTGCCTTAACCCATCTCCTCTTCTCTCCCTGTGATCATTGCTTGCTGTTCCTATCAGTAATTTTGTCAATTTTCCCTATTTATTTCTCTTCTTTGCTGCAGCCGCTCCTCTGCCAGCTGGGACAGGCACCATCTCCTGAACAAGCACTTTCAGGGACATAGAAAAATGAACCCCAACTCCCTGCAGGACCCTGTGCTGCCCTGCACACAAGGCAGCAGCTGCAGGACAACACACCATGATCCAGACAGGCACATGGCTCCTGCTCTGGGAATCAGTGAGCAGACAGACATAGGACCTGGAAACATGGCCTGGCAGGCACCCCCTGCTTAGGACAGGATGCAACTGGGAACCCATCTCCTCCCTGCCTACTGATGCAGGCAGTTTGTCTGCAAACCAAGGAGCCTCTGGGCAAGGAGCCAAAGTAATAAGATGTCATCTTGACTCTGCAGGCCCTCAGTTCACGGCAGCTTGGGATTTGGCTCCCTCAGCCATTTCAGCCAGCACCAACCTCCTCCCCCCCCCCCCCCCCCCCCCCCCCCCCCCCCCCCCCAGCATCTCCCCCTACCAGAGAGGCTTATCTTCACCGGTTCAGCCTGACTGAGAAATGCCTTAAGGCATTTGGCTTTGCTTAATGGTGGGTGTATCTGGAACCCTATCACAGACAGTAGTGACAAGTGAAGCCCACAATTCCCAAACTTAACTAATTAGACGAATAAGAAGAATTCAAGCTGGATCAGGAGAGCTCCTCTGCTAACGCACTTTATTGCCTGTATTGACCAGCACAATCTGGCCAAATCCCCAGTGCAAACAAGCAGTTTTAGCCAATACCGTCACAGAGCCAACAAGTCTTAATTTGCTACAGGAAATGCTCATTTCACTGTATCTTGTGCATCTGGCAACGGCCAGAATGCATCTAACTTAGTCAACAGTCAGATGTGATGAAACACAGCCAGCATTTTTTCACTGGCATAACGCAGAGCTCAGCAGACGGGCTGAACCCAAAATCTGAACACCACTGAATATCAAATGTTTCTACACTCATTTTCAATTAAATGTTTTTGTGTAGGGCTGAGAGAGACAAAGAGAATGTCTAGAGATATGCTACATGGCAGAAGATACAGAAAGGAAAAAACAAATAAAAGCACCTACACGAAGCACAGGACTGTGCCAGTAGCACTGCAGAGAAGATCTCTTCTCCTTGCAAATCAGATTCCCCCCCCCCCCCCATACTTAGATACTCAGAAAGCCTGTTTATTTCTTAAAAATTCATGGTGTTTTGTTTTTTTTTGCCAGCTTCCCAACACAAGTAATTAAGTTCTACATTAATTAACTTGTTCCCATCTGAAGCATATTAAATCTGTCTGACCCACATTAGATCAAATCCCCAATATTTGTTTTGTGTTTGGTAGCATTTTGTAAACATGCGATTTCCTTCCAGCCCTGGTCAGAAAGGAGCATCGTCCTCATAGGTGCTGAAGCCAGAACCTTCCTCAACTCCTCTCCCCATACACACACATTTCAAGCATTCCAGGATGGGAAGAAAGACACATAGAGACTGGGATAGTTCTTCTCCACTGCTGGAAAACATGACTAACAGGAATCTGAGATGGCTTCAAAACGGACCTGTTCTCCCAACAGAACAGAGCTGACTGCTGATGTGGAAAGCCCAAACTCCCAGCAATCGTGTAATGTCTGACTCATCCCTCTTAGCAGCATTTGTTTTCCCCTCTCCTCTTTGCTTCTCTCTTCCCTTGACCCCCAAAATACATAACCTTGGGGAAAAATAAACAGTCACAATTACACTGTATTTTAAATTCTCTTTAAAATGTTCTCCATCATTCTTCTTGGTCAAAGGAAAAGAGGAAGCAATGACCTTTATACCTAAAAACAACGCTTCCAGGATCATATACTGAATATATCAATTCAGAAATACTCAGTCTTTCATACCAATTGACTAATTGGACTCAGTTTATATGAAGAAGTAATTACCTTCTCTTCTGTCTTCTAGGACAGCATACAGAATGACAAAAAATCCCCTTTGTTTCTTTGTTAGTTGTCTTTTTCCATGACAATAAAATCTTTGTTTAATACCAAAGCATTTCAGTTCATATTAAGAAAAGCATTAGAAAAAGAAAGAAAAAGAAAAAAAAAAAAACAGCTAGAAAATTAATTTCCTTAATCAAGGGCACAGATATCCATAGTCAAAGCAGAGGCAAGAAACTGGGTCTCCAATGGAAGTTGACATCCATTTC
This sequence comes from Perdix hodgsoniae, assembly GCA_035772895.1. Lineage (NCBI taxonomy): Eukaryota > Metazoa > Chordata > Aves > Galliformes > Phasianidae > Perdix > Perdix hodgsoniae. The sequence continues at coordinate 1,791,100 of JAPSGF010000032.1, forward strand.
TCTCCTTCATGTCAGCCCTCACTTTGGCAGCCTTTATTTTGGTTTGATGTGTTTATCAGGGTTGGGACCAGATCTAGGATCCACCAGTTTTCTTGTGGGAGGGATCTGTACAATTCAAGAGTGAGTGGGAGAGGAAGTGTCTGATTTTGCAAACACAACTTGCATGCAAAGATATTTTTATTCCCTCGCTCCCCTATCAAAAGCTCTCAACTCAAAACTGCTGAGCATAAGGTGGGTTAAAATACCCAGATTAAACTGAAGGCTGCAGGTGGGAGGACCTTCCATCTTCTCTGGGGTTAACCCTGCCATCACAACGGCTTTGCTGCAGGCCAGTGGATGAGACAGTTGCCTTGGCCATGGAAACTGTTTCCCTGCCACACCACTGCATGGATCCAAGTTTTGTCCCATTTTATGGTTACTTTTACCTGGTGCCAGAAGGTGAGCCACAGAGTGCCAGCTCACTGGACCTACAGAGGGAGAGTCAACATGTGGGGCTCAGCTCCATCACAGTTATCCTTTACGAAACAGTATTTTCAGATTGTGTTTTTCCCCCCCAAAAGTAATAGCTCAATGATGGAAGCGCCATGACTCCTGTCCCTCACCCTGGTGGGAGAAAGGGAGCACTGTGACTCCTGTGCTGGGCCATTAGAAACCTGCAGCCCCGTCCCAAAGCCTCCAAGAGGAAAAAAAAGCAAACCAGTATCAACTTCATCCTGGGGCTCAACGAAAGGCGCCTACCTGTCAGCCTGCTCTAACAAGATGTGTTATGTGGGCATATAGCATTCCATCAGAGCCACTCCTCACCATGCATTTTGGCACCAAGTCACGCTCTTTGGCCCCGCTAAGACCTCACCCCCTTGTAGGCTCCCCTTGCCCTGTTTGCTGGCACAGCACAAGCACCCTAAAGCCACAGCTCAGATGCAACCCTGCTGTTCTGGCTCCCCACCAGGACACACAGGCCCACAGGTGTGCCTTACAGGAGAGCAGGGCTATTTGCTATGAGGTTAGTTATGCAAATGAGTGAAAACCCCCCAAAATCAATGCTGAATGTAAAGTACAAAGGGGATTAATTTCCAAAACTGCAGAGTATTTGAGCAGTATCCAAGTCAGCAGCAGCATCTACAAGTACTCAGCACATTTGAAAAATCCATCAATACTTTGATGGATTATTTTTTCTGCGTGGAAATGTTACTTTAATGTAATTTCCCATGTGAATTCAAAACGACAGCATACATATCTTTCTTCTGATCCAAAGCAAATTTTTTTCACTTCTCAAAGCCAGCTAAAAATACCTATAATATATGAATGCAAACCCCTAGAAAACAGAAATATAACCTCCCTGCATAGTATGCAGCTTTTCCATGCGACTCATCAGGACTGACAGAGGGCTCAGTTGTGACAAAAATGGTGATGATTCTTCGGCAAATACAGGAGGATCCAAAAAATTAATCCTTAATCTTTCTTCTGCTTCTCATGCTCAGCACATGGGTCTCTGCCTTCCAAGCAGCCTTGGAGCAGGCTGTGAAGGAGAATCTGCTCTGAGGTGCAATAAAAGTTTAAGCAATTTAAGTAATACCCCCCCTTGTCAGGAAAATGGAAGATGGAGGAGAACGGGACAGATTCATATCCGGAGGGAAGAAAGCCAAAAGCATTCTTCCTTAAACTCGTTAAATACTGCCTGTGTAAAATGGTTGTCCGCTGCAAGAAGGCAGCAAGATAAACTTCATTTCCAGGGAAAAGAAGTACCTGGTAGGAAAAAGCAGTTTGAATGAAGCTGGCGTAGATCATGTGAACGTAATCCTCAAAGCTATTTCCAGCTAGGCAACAGTAATGAGAAAGAATTCTTCAGCTAAAGAAGTGGGTTACTTTCGAGCTGCATTCCTTACCATCTAGGTTTACCAGCTTCTTCCCTACATTATACCTATGCAGAAAACTCACAGAATTTGTGGGTATTTTTGTTTGGTGCTGAGTTTGGTATTTGTTTAGAAGCAACTGTTTCATAACCAACACATAAACAGCGTTTGCAAATACTGCTTGCATTTCAGACAGATGTTGCACTGTAATTCTGTCCAAATGAGATTTTTTTTGTTTTTTTTTTGTTTTTTTCTGATTAGGGAACAAAGCTGATAGGAGCAAAACAACTGGGGCCACACAAAATCTGTGGCGTTCTGATGAACTGGCATACAAGATTGCCTGAAAGCAGTGAGACTGCCCAGCTGCACTTGCAAGCCAGACCTAGCAGTAGCTCCCCTCCCAGTCACAAATCTCTCACACCAGCCTCAGGCAGACCTTCTCTTCTCATACATCAGAGGGCTTTAGCAAACTCCCAGGGACTGAAGTGAGAAAGGATAGTGGCTACAGGGGGCCCCCATACAAAAAAGATGGGGAGCTGTTAGACAGGGTCCAGAGGAGGGCCACAAAAACGATCAGGGGACTGGAGCACCTCCCCTACAAAGACAGACTGAGGGAGCTGGGCTCAAACAGCCTGGAGAAGAGAAGGCTGCAGGGTGACCTCATTGCAGCATTTCAATACCTAAAGGGAGCCTACGGACAGGAGGGGAATCAACTCTTTGAAAGGGTAGATAACTGCAGGAAAAGGAGAAATGGTTTTAAGTTGAGGGAGGGGAGATTTAGGTTGGATTATCAGGGGAAGTTCTGTACAGAGAGAGTGGTGAGGTGCTGGAACAGGCTGCCCAGAGAGGCTGTGGATGCCCCGTGCTTCGGGGTGTTCAAGGCCAGGCTGGATGGAACCCTGGGAAGCCTGGTCAAGTATCAGATATGGAGGTTGGTGGTCCTGACTGTGGCAAGGGGGTTGGAGCTTGATGATCCTTGAGGTCCATTTCAACCCAAGCCATTCTATATTCTGTGATAAGAACATGGAAGAGAGCCACAAGTGCATATGCAGGTGCTCACAACAATTCTGGAGGAACCTGTCGAGCTGGCAGAATGATGCAAAAGGACCCAAAAGCATGCTGTGAAATGGGGATTGTTAGAGAGGAGATGAGGGAAAAAAACACCCTCGTGTGCCAGAGAAAAATGATGGACCCAGAAGGTTGCCTTCCTGCACAAAGGGGAAAAATGCTGCCTCTTATGCAGTATGAGATAAATTAATCGAAGCGGGAGAACCAGCAGCTGCTCTGCAGATGGCTCTTTCCACCTCTACACTGCCAAAATGGCCAACTCAGGATTCCTTACTTCCCTTAATCTTCTTGGGCATGGATGGGCCACAGCAAGCGATTTGTGTAGTCCTGTCCTCACATCCTGGGAGTCTGAGAGCCTGCAGAGACCAACAGCTCTGGGGCTAGCTGAGCAATAGATCTGATGATAAGCAGATACCATGTGATTATTTTGGGGGGCTTCCACTAATTGTAACCCAATCAAGTGTACTTTACGGTATACCAAAGATCAGAACTAACAAGAGCCCAAGGCTACTTACTGCACGTTTTCTCTCACGTCATTAAAACTGTTCTAGTGAGAAGAACACTGGGCCATTTCAACAAGAGGAGTTTCTGTCTCATTTCTGTCACTGTAGTAAAGCTTTGTTCACAAAGAGCAGTGCATTGTTAGTTCAGGCTCCTCTTCCACATAACTGAGAGACTTCCTCTACGAAGAAAAAAGATTCAATCAGAAATTATGATTAATTGTGTGTTAATCATGAAGTTCCTTCCCTAGCCCCCACCCTTGCAAACACAGCATCATTCCTTCCTAAAGTATAACACAGCAGCTGCTGGCTTTTTTAAGCACTGTTTCACATTTTCTGTAGGAGCCCCTAAGTTACGTAACAGGATCTTGGTCAAAAAAAAGGAATTTTAAACATCTTTTTCCCCATGTCTGCATGGTGATTTTAAAGGAATCTAAACCACGAGGCTCTGCTAAGCTATGAGTTCCCATTATGCTATGTTTGGAAGAAAATGCTTTCTATGAAGAGTGATGTAGGAGGCAGTGGCAGATATCCAGACAAATGCACTTCTTTGGTACATATGTGGTCATTTCCCTGTACGAAGAAATCTGAGTGACCTCAATTTTTGTGTCTAAAGTTCAGTTTTCACAATATTTTAGACACGTTACCAACCCAAATGCTCTTCAGATCCATTACATGCAAGAATCCCAGGAAATTCCTTTTGGTTTACCCTTTACTTACAGAGAAAGCTTTGCAGATGAAATTCATTTCTCTTGAATTCCTTAAACAATATGCAAGCAGCCCAGGCTTTGAACACAGTGCTAATTATGGGTAGCAGGCCTTTTTCTATTTACATGGTCGTTACAATTTACTGTGTAGTTAATGAACTACAAAAATTCCTGGTTTAGCAGATAATGCCCGTGGCCCTTCGCTGTGAGAGGGGACCACGATGGGGTTAAAAAGTATGTCAAAGTATAAGATTATAGAATCACAGAACAGCTTAGGTTGGAAGGTACCTCAAAGACCACAGAGCTCTAAGCCCCTGCCACGGGCAGGGCTGACCCCCACCAGCTCAGGCTGCCCAGGGCCCCATCCAACCCGGCCTTGAGCATCTTCGGGGATCAAGAGAGACATTTTAACTAAGGTATAATAAAGGTTACAAAGTTAAGAAATGCCAGGGGCACAATCCTCCCAGTGTTTTTATTTTCACACTGTGGGTTTCCCACATAAAAGCGCTGCCTGGGTATCACAAGGGAGAAAGTGCAGAAGCAAGAGCTGCATAGAAATGTAACTTGCTGTCCTTTGCGGGAAGCCAAGTCAGCCTGGCTCCTTGGGTATCAACCTGTGGCAGAAACTCTCAACTTCCCAGGCTAGCAGTGGTTTACACATCACTTGCAGTACTTTGCACATCTTTCAAGTCAGGAAAAAAGCCTGAAGAACTCCTGTGCAAGCATCTTATCTCAAAGCCTTTGGGGTCAGGCAAGGAATGACAACGTTTGAGATTCACAACTGAAACTGTACTCTTTCCACACCCTCCCACCCCTAACTCTGCCCAACACACTGCTCTTCTGCTATTCAGAGAACTCAGTTCTGTGTTTCTTTATGCCCCAGCATCACTACCTGGCAGACAGAGATGACAAAAGACTGCAAGCACAGAGCTGCACGGTTCACTCCACTACCCCAAAACTCAGGTTTGCCACAAACACCAGCCCGCAAGCAGCTCAGAGATGGTCCTGTGCACCTGAAATCCCCCAGGAAGGACAAAACCCAATGTGCCAGGTAACACAGAGAGCCCTCACTTAACACAAGAGGCATGGCGGGGCTGCTCAGAAGCAGAGCTAGTGTGAACGATTCCAGCACTTCTCCCCTTTCCCAAGCGAGCCCTGACCAGATGCTGGGAGCCATTCCAACTCCATCTGTTTGAGAATTTTGAGTTGTGCAACATAAATTTTATTTGAATGTGTGGTAATAATGACCTCCAAAACCCCATCTTTCCCTTCTCAGATATGCTAGCTACAAGCCAGTGTTCATATATATTAGCGCGTTAGGTATTGTGAGGTGCACGTTAATGCTGTTGATGAAGACTAATCCACACAAATTCCCACTAGCACTAACAGTAATTTCATGACCTAATCGCTGAGAAACACAGAAAAATGAGAGAAGCCCGAGGCTCGCTCCCTATCCCCGCCGCGCCGCTCACTCCCACTCACCCGGTCCACGTGCACCCAACCTCATCAGGGCTCAAGCTCTGCAAGTTCGGGGTAGGTCATGCATCCAGATTGAAGGCTTCTTAAAAAGTTACAAACTGCTACAGGGAATTGCTCTGGTGCTTCATTAAGGTAAATTTGCTGTCCTAAGGTAATATCAAATCAGTGCTAGGGTTTGTCAGAAAGTTTGAAAGCCTTCAGCTTTGCTGAGAGTTACTTTTTTGGCATTCTTGCGCGTACATCTGCATGGCCTGTTTTAACAAACCAAAAACAAATGTTGGCTGGGCTCAGTTTCTGTATTTCTTCTGCTTTTCCACGGCCAACCTATCCCATTTCACCTACTTTTTCAATGGCAAAATGGAGACACAAAAGCTGATGAACCGGGTGTTTTCAAATGTAAATCCCAGTTCTCCGTTGAAAAGGCAGAAAGCAGTGTATTCTCCTCCCACAGGATGCTTCCTCCAATCTTCATTTCAATTCATGTCCTAGCAGACACTGAGAAGTACTGAAGTGCTCCTTTCTGGGTGACGTATTATTATCGTAATACATGTTATTTGTGTTCACAAGCACATATTTACAGAGAGAGACTTTTCCAGGTGGCACATGTTACTCATCGCGTTTTCTTTTGCAAGTAAATACCCAGCTATGGCACCAACCGGCACAAGGGCTATTTCCTTTTGCTCCACAAAGACCTCTGCACAAAGAGGTCAAGGTCACGAAGCAGGAGCTGTGCAAGAGGCAAATTGCATCAGAAACCAAGGAGGGGCCGAGCCGGGTGGTGAGGCAGGCTCACATGCCAACACCATTTGCTGTGATTCCCAAAGGAGCAGGCTTCCTCTTCACGCTCCCTGGCCTCCCTAACCCAAGGCCAATATTACAATCAGCTCCTTTCTCTTCCTGCCGCTGCCCCCCTTTCTCTCAGCACCCCTAAACCTGATGACTGGGTCTCCTGTACCCGCTCTGCATTGCTGCGGGCTCCATTGCGACGGGTGCAGCACTCTCCTCTGGGGACTGAGAGAACCGTGTATCTCAAGCCATCCATCTCGGGCTACAAACTAAGGTCAAGGCAGCAAGCGACACGCCAGACAACGGAGCAACACAATGACAGGCGTCATTTACCAGAATTATTCAGCCCTTGAGACAGAAGTAGTGTCTGTGCATCCAGTTACCCAGAGAAAAATGCTATCCTCAGGCAGACAGAATGAAGTCACATACTTAGCCTTTGAGGTAAAGGAATTTTTCTTGTGAAGTGTCACCGGTAATAGATGAACAACAAAGCACTCCTCTGCTCTTTGATGATGATGCTATTTAACGCATTGGAAGTGCTGCACCAAATATTGCCTTTTTGCTTGCTGTAGCAGTGAAGACTGACTGATATGTAGGCCGAAATATATTCTCCTCCAAAAAGGCATTAAAGAAACTGATGTCCAAAAATAAAAAAAAAAATAGGTCATAATTGCATACAACACAGTTCTATGCATATCAAAACCTGAATTAATTTATCCAGGAACTTGCCTTACTTTCAGCACAAACATTTTGTCTTCTGAGCTGCCAGAGCTCTGGAAACTCGGCAGAGTGGAGAGAGACACAAAGCCCTAAATCTGCAGCGGGCCCACAGGACTACCACACCTCTGAGCTGAGATTGTCTGCATTTATTGCTCCGGGCATCTCACACCAACCACAGAGTGGGGAAATATCAAAGGGACAAAAAAAAAAAAGATTACTGCTTAACTTACTTAAGTTACTTAAAAAGTCAGACATTTAAGAGGAACCAAGCAACTAAAGAAACTGAAGTCTGCTAGAGCAGCGGATAACATACATTGAAAAAAGCTCTCTGCCACGTTTTCAAAGCTCAGCTTGGATATAGTGAAAAAGCAGAATCAACTCAGGACAGATCTGGATTCCCAAGATGAATAAAGAACAAGAGAGATAAGGCCAAACCATGATGAAATCATAATTTATTTTGTTGAGGGCGGGAAGCCCAGACTTTTCCCAATGGCCTATTTCTAAAATAAATAGGAAAAATTAACTAACAGTCACAAGCTACAGAAAGTTTGACAAGCAAATGGATTTAGCTGAGGATTCCAGACTCCAAATTCCAGCAGCTGGCACTGGCATCTTTCATCCCTTTCTGGCTTACCTTTTCCCAATTTTTCCATAGCTCTAAACATTCAAAGAGAATCATATTTTAGGCTTAAGAGTTTTGGAGCTGAGGAGAATCCAGACCTCTTCTTCTTTCCCACATAATGTAACAGATAGACTTAATCTAGTTTCCTCAGCAGGGCTCCCTGCCAAATTATTTAGTCATTTTTGGTCTGTTTGCTTTTGATACAATTATGTTTCTGTTTTGTCATAGCCTTATCTGAATCATTTTGCTATTTGTTCAACATGTTACTGAATGGGGTTCACCATTCATGTGCCCACTCCCAAGCCCCTACAACCATCACCTCCAGAACGCACCCCCATGCCTTCCCCATACTCACACACAAGAACGAGGACAGATGTAGATAACTACCATATGGAAAAGCAAACATGACCAAAATAAGCTGTGAAAGAAGACAATGAGATGCTAAATTCTGGAGCAGTACATAAATAATAGTTTCAAGGCTTTTATTTGAGGAAAAGATCAGATCATCTAGCATTCTGCTTTGGCGAATTTGTGTCAAAATGACATTCCAATTCCAGCAGCATACATAACACCGCACAATTATTTAGCACTGTACAGTTTTACATAACTCTTGAAGTTACTGACTCGATTCATTTTCCTTCCCGCTATAAGACAGATTAATCTGAAATGAATTAAGACAGGCAACCAGAAGTAATGTTACTATAGCCAGTAAACATTCTTTAAACTGCTCTATCACTAAGCTGCTTAAAATCCTCACTATCATCGTACGCTGCATCTGCTCAATAATTACTGCCTCTCAAACCAAGGATTAAGAGTCCACACTGAGTACAGCCACACAATGCACAAAGTGGAACAGGTAGCCGGCAATCCCAAATGCCGCATTTTCATTTAGTGGAGTACTTAGTTCTTAACACACAGCACGTCAGCCGCACAGGCAGCCATGCCCTCGCACAGGCAGATGCTCTGAAGCCTCAGAATCAGAATTCCCATCCCATTTTAAGAAGGAAAAAAAAAAGAAGACATTACATGCTCACTCTCGGCTACGGAAGTTTCCCACTGGAAACCAACCTGGCGCCAACAAAGGTTGTGCTTTGTTATAAGAGGTAGAAATATTTCACTAAAGAAAGAAAAAACTACATTACCAAGGATAGGAGAGGAGTGTATTGTAATTACAGTTTACCAAGGTTAACAGCACATGGAGTGGGGTGGGGAAGGAAGGAATAATTCCTCTCACTGAAAAAAAAAAACAACAGAAGAAGAATTAAAAAGACTTTAAATTTTGACACTAAGATAAGAAGCTGTTTGGGAAAATGCCTGTGAATTCCTGTTGGTCTGTGGTGCTGCCGTGGTTTAGTCCTCTACACCTAAAGGAAATGAAAGTGTTTAACAACAACCCCACAACTCCAGACAAGTCTAGAGTAACAGACAACCTCCACCCGCAAGCACTTGAAGTTTATAAAAGGTTTCCAGCTGCACTGAAAATGTGGCAACTGTGCACTTAAAGAGTTTGGATCAGTGGAAAGGAAATCAGTGCCACGCAGTGTGAAACACTGGGTAGCTGAGGTCAGATTATGGCTGTATGCAAAACTGCACTGCAAGAACTGCGCTAAGGAAAAAAAAATTCCCCAAACAAAAATCATAGCATTCAAAAGATGGGCATAGAGCACAGCGTGGAATAAGAAGAAAGAGAAATTTGTTTAATAGGAATGTTTTCAGTTCTAAGTTTAAAATTAATTTCTCTAAACTTGCCAAAGAAATATTTATCTCCAGGATCTCAATTCAGCAATGTCTCAGTCTACACAGTGAGAGACAGCAAAGAATCAAAGGAAGAATTAATTGGCAGTGCAGCAGTTCCCAGTCTTGATTTGGTTCGTCTCCTCCAACAGCATCTTGTACATACATGTTCTAATACCTGACACAGAAGGCACATGAATTTCGCTTTCAATCTCCAAGAAGAACGCAAGAACACAAGAAAACAGCTGTCTTCCACCGGGCACTTGTTTATACTCTGCTTATCAGATTGTTTGCCTTTGAAAGTTTAAAAAAAAATTAGTTACACAGAAATTTGAGTTACTGAAGAGAACTCAAAGACTACTGGGAATTTTTCCATCTCTTGTCAGAGCTGATTACAATCAGAATCTCTAAGGTTGGAAAAGACCTCTAAGATCATCTAGTCCAACCATCCACCTACCACCAATATTGCCCACGATGCATCCAAATACCATACGATGCATTCCTTCAGAGGGAAACAGAGCTGTACTATTAACCTCTTGCTCTCAGGATGTCCCGCAGCACATGGACCCTCTCCTCACAAAAAAAAATGCAAATGTCACAGAATTAAAATTTCAGGTAGAACCAGAAATGTGTTTCAACTACAATTCTGGAAGAGATTCAAAAGAATCATGGAGAATGCAGCCCTACGAGCTGCTTTTTTCAAAGGCAGCTTGTACAATTTAATATCAAGTAAAATTATGAATGGCTGGCACAGCTTTCCTGAATGGGTGTGCTTGACAGGACTTCAAATATGCTATTTAACAAATCAAAAGCAATGGACCATGCAAATGCTTCAAGAAAATAGGATCAATGAATGATATAAAGTTACTTAGCCAGTGCTCAAAGTGAAAGAAAATTAGAGTCTGCAATGAGAATATTTAAGAAGAAGATAATTCTTTATGAAATAAGCCCTCTTTTAGTGTTGCCCCTTCTCTCACATCAATAATTAATTTGGGATAAAGGACAGAACTCTGTAAGGACTCCCATGTGGAATACCATTTTGTCACTACCCACTACAAAGAGTATCTATTACACAAAAGTCCAAAAACAGTTCAGCCCCCAAGCTTTTGATGAAGTCCTCTGGTACATTTATCCCCTCACTTCTATTCGAAGGCTTAAACCATTTCAGAAAGGACTGGCACGGAATTGGCACGGCACAAAGGAACCAAGATTACCCAGCTGCTGCTCCCAGGCTGCCTGTGGCACAGCTCACCCAGTCCGAAGGGAAGCATCCACATCCGCAGCACGTGCAGATACATCCCCCAACAGACCCGCAACTCATTTGGTGGCCCTGCCGCCACCCTAAGGCCAGCACAGGCCCAGTGGCAGCCAGCCGGCCCCACGTGCCATGCCTCTCCCCACTCTGAAAACTAAGCTTGGCAGCACACAGACGGCTAACCCAGTGATCTGCTGTACGTGCACAGGTCTGCTCTGCGTGGGCGCTGCCGGTGACCAGCAGCTGTACCCCAGAGCATCCGCCGATGGCTCTGCTCCTGCCACACCAGTTTTAGGGTGGAAGGAAGGGGAAGTTTCTCATCATCTGTGTTTCATTTATGCTTTCAAAAATCCAGTAAGAAAATTTCAATGCATTATATGAGCAGGCAGGAAATATTAATCTGTTTTTCTTTCCTCCAAACATACAACCGCAAAGCTTTAGACAAAAGACAAGTAACTAATCCTCATCTAAAATAGCTTACTTTGTCTAAAATATAACACATGCCCCCTGGCATGAACTACTTCAGATCTCGGGGGCTGAAGGTTACTTCAGGATTCAGTAACTAATGGAATAATTATATTACTGGAGGTTTAAGTAACAACATCTACATAGTTCAAATATCTTCCTGTAACTGCTTGGTGATAAACTACATTACACATCCTCCAGAAGGCAATATATTCTGAATGTTCAGACAATATTTATGAGTTTGTTTCAAAGGTTTCTGATTTTATTTAGGGTGTTCAAAGTGTGTAGGCACAGTCAAAGCAATACATTTAAAACCCCGCCATAAATCATTCACTGTGCAAAAGCAAACTTTCATTAAAAAGAAAGCCCTTAATTGGTGAGAACTTCCTGAATGTAAACTGTCGCTCTGGATACCACCTCTCGAGCCTTCCTTTTAGCAGATGGCCATAAACTTGCGGCAGGGCAAGCACCCGGCTGCCACAACCATCCAGCTCTGCCTGGACCCTTTTGGGGGACACCAAACTCAGCATCGCTATACCTGACCAAGGAAATCCAAGCTTACTCACTATATAACAACCGGCAGAGTCCCAAGACTTCTTTTGGCATTATTCAGATTCTTCTCTAAGGCATGTTCTTCAGCTCATATATTTAACATGGTGAAGTAAATAGGTACTTATTAAGCTCAGGGATAAAACAAGAGTTAACAGATTTCTATAAGGCACAAACTGACAGCACTCCAGAATGTGAAAACCAATTCCCACCACTTTCTTCCCTGCCAGTACTTCTAAAGGCCACTTCACACCTGGATGAAACCATTCACATTTTAATTTACGTACTTTGATTTCACCATGGAGGCTGATTTGCCATCAGGTTCCTGGCTGCTCCTTCCGAGGAGTCCTAAAGCACCCACATTCCCAGCAAGGCACCCAGCAAGGAGCCTTTCACATGCACATCCCCAGGCCAGCTCCAGGTGAGCTTTCCGGTTTGCCTGGAGGAATTTTGCAAGTGAGGGTCAAGACAGAGGTGCTGAAAATCACACCGAATGGCAGAATTCAAAACTTCTGAAGGCAGGGAAAAGTCTTCAGAAGAAAGACAGCTTTAACGTAACTGTAATTATCAGAAAAGCCCTAGTATTATTTACAGGTGTTCTCAGCAGAAGGTGCCTCCTCCTCAGCTCCCAGCAAAGAACATAACAGTCTTGCCTAGAGGAGCACAGCACCGACCACCTTTCTGCACATCCCACCTCTTACGTCCTCTACATAGAGACCACTATGCTGTAGCCCATGTCCCAACTGTTTTAAGTATCAGAGAAACGGAGTGCTTCTCCAAGACAATGATAATTAGTATCAGTTAAGAAACAAACTCTGTAAGCATTATAAAAATAAATTTAATTTCATATACAAAAATCTAATTCGTTTCTTTTATAAGTACTAACTGGTTTGCTTACCTAGATTTTCCAGCAGTGAACAGCACTCTTAAAATCACTGACTCTTTTGCGATCCCCTTTTCTCTTGTGCTGGGCAGAAATTTCATTAGCTTTAGCCTCAGTTTCTATCATGTACTTGGGAAAAAGTATTCTTCTCTCACTCTTCCCAATACTATCTATCTATCACTGTCACAGAGCCAGAGTCAGCTGCCGGAGTGGCCATGATGGGCAAAAACACCTTCCAGGGCCAATGTCACTCCTATGAACATGGAGGGAAACTTCTAACTTCCCAAATGACCACAGCCCATAACATGATGTTTGCCAGCCTAGAGTACTTGGATATTTTAATATATATTGCAATTTATGCAATGCAAGACTGAATTAATATGGAATGTGAGAAGAATGGGGAAGTCTGAGACAATTAACAGCTGTATATTGAACACCATCATGGTGCTTAGTGGAGGGAAGCCAATTGCTGAAGGCAGCAGTGCCAGTCCCAGCTCAGACCCCAGGGTGCTATGGTGGTCACCAGATTCCAGTGTTCCACATACACATTTGGTTTGCTCAAGAGAGAAACCCAGGCTTGAGCAGGAAAAGATCTCAGATGTGTCACTGCTGCATAGGAAAACCCAGTCAGGTGAAAAGTTTTAGGTCACCTGCAGAGGACTAGGAAAATTCCTGCTGGCTGTCTGCCCTGCAGGTGACCTGTTGGCAAAAGACCTCAAATCTACTTGCCAGCCAGCCAAAGATAACTGGAGATTATGACCCCACTGGAAATTATGGCTTTGGAGATTAATGTGTGCATAGATGTATGTGTGCATACAGGCACCAGCACATGAGAAAGGTGCTGCTGGACGCGTTGCAGTAGATGGGAATGCACCGAGCAAGCAGGCCTCCTGGGTGCAGCTCAACGCAGCCATAAAGCTCTCAGCTACCCAGTGTGGCACGTACCAGCAATCCAGCTGGCAGCTCGGTGGTGGCAGTGCACCGTGAGATGGCCACAGGTCACCCACCGCCCTGGCTTGCAGAACCAAGCGGCCTGCATGCATAGGCACAGCCTCCTGCCTCCGTGCTGGGGTGGAGAGGAAGCGTATGCAGAAAGCTGACACCATGTGTCATCCAGGAATTCGCTTGATAGCAGCCCTGTGATCAATCGCCCAGGGGAGTGGGCTTTTGGGGAATTATCAAGGAATGCAGAGGCAACCAGAAAGCTCTCTGAAGTCTCAGGGCAGTGAGTGACCTGCCTAAATGCCAAGGTGACAGATGCCTGTGTCCAGGCGCCCGGCCACTCCTGCCAGGGCACAACAGGCGGGCTTTCATAAACTGCACGGGATACATTTCAGTGGGTGCATACCAGTAGTGCAGAGCTGTCAGATAGCTCTGTTTGTGCAGCCAAGCCTTTACCCAGAAAAACGAGAACTTCTCTTTAACGTTTATTTCAAGTTCCTACAAAACCAATTTTGATGATGGAATCACCTACAGGGACTGCTTCCTTCCTTTGCTAAAATAACACCTGCAGTCAGGTGCATCAAAAACAAACCTCATCTACTGGGTTTTAGAAGGCCTTTGTTCATTGCTGTTTCTTCTACATGCTTTAGAATACTTCCCCTCCCTCTCACTTTTACACTATGTTTCCTGTCTAACTACCACAGGGCTGAATTTTCAGAAGGAGCTGGCTCTGCCATAAATTCATCCCTGCTTAAACCATACTTTCAAGGCTTTGATCAGCAGCCACCTAGGAATTAGCAACTATGAGTAATTTTTAGTATGAATATTCACTTTCAATTTTTATTGTGAATATTCAGTATCTCAAAAATATTTTGGTGTCCTTCTCCACGTTGTGTGACTCCTGGGCTAATTTCCACAGGTGCCAATCTCCCAGTGAAAACATGCAGTGCTCTTCTGCTGAATATAAAGGAAAGCCAGACCTTGCAGAAAGGGAGAAGTAGTGGAGGTAGTGGAGAGACTGGCAGAAGTATTTTTGCTCATTCACAGCATGTTTTGATGGGTCTCACCATCACAGCCTTCCTGCAAACCAATGGTGTATTTACACACTGACCTTTGGATGGCCATGAGGGTTGGCCTGGAACACCACACAGCCCCTGATATACTGAGATGCAATGCTCTGAAGAGACAAGAAAATGAGTTTTCTAGTTATTTATGTAGGCAATTCAGAAAGCACATTACTGGTTTCTCATCTCGGAGAGATTTTATTTTTTTGTGCAGACTTTCCAAGGACAAAGGTTTCAATTCCAAAACTACACCCAGGAAAAGAAAAGCAAAAAACATGAAAATCCTCTAAAGCTATTTCAGCAACAAGAAGCACTGCACCAGTTGCTCATGTAGGAACTTCCTGGTATCCCTGGCATAAACAAGGGCCGAGGTCAACCATGTTACAATGGCTGTGTTTACCGTTTGCCTCGCATCTGCAGAGCTCCTGATGGACGCTGCACTGCCCGTGCCACATGGCATCCTCCCCTCAGCATCGCAGCCACTGCCTCCAGAAGATAAAATGCTCCTGCTGCTACACTGAGGCAATAATGAGACACAGGAAGAGTGGACTCACATTTCCTTCAGGCAAATTAAAGGTAAGTTCACAGAAAGGTTTGAAATAGAAGGGGTACCAGGCAGCATTTCCCTCAGTAGCAGCAGCTCCAGCTGAGCCCTGCCTTCCCAGACATGTCTTGGACCCAGCTGTCTGCAGAACCCCAGCTTTTTGCCTTCCTTGTGAGGAGGAGAACTCCCTTTTTCCTTCCTCTTTCTTTGTAAAAATCCCCTAGCATTTTGAGCCCTCAATTTACAGTAGTTTGGTCCCATGCCTTTAATTCAAAACCTTTACTGTCTCCTTGCAGCAGCCTTTCCCATCTCCCTGCTATTACTTCCCCAGCCCCCAGGCAAACATGGCTGTGCTTCCAAGCCCCCATAAACAGAAACAAGGAGAGTTAATTGTTTGTGCTGCTCGCTGCTCCCTCAGCCAGCACAGCCCTCAGACGTGCCTCCCACCCGGCACCAGCACGTGAGCCTGTCTCTGTCTCCTTTGAGAACAGGGCTGGGAAGCTCCTTTGCATTTTCCCTTCATTTTCAGTTTCCTGCACTATAATTAACGCCAGTTATGGCAGACAGATAAGTGACAGGGGGGAGAAAGTGTCAGCAAGGAACCGGCCTCGCGCCCATAACAGCCGGGTCCTTCCTAGAGCCGCACTGCTTGGGGCAGAGGTTGGCCATTACGGCCATGTGAGCCCGAAATCACTGAATTGTAAATGTGAAGATTTATGAAAGGCACCACAAACAACAACACCTCTGCGGTGACAGCAAGGACGTACTCCATCCGTCTCCTCCGCTAACGGCCTGCGGAGCACGGCAGTGAGGTGCACACTGACATCGCATGGAGGCCGAGGGTGTACAAAAACCTTGGGTGTGGGCATTTCTCTAGAAAATCCAAGTTATAAAGCAGCAAAGAGAAAATCTCAGTGTCGCGCTTTTAGTAGCAGCGTCTTACTACCAGAATAGTCCCATTACACACAACTGGAGAATTCCAGCACCCAGGTATTACTGCGCCTGAGTAAAGAATAGCACAATTGCTCACTGAAAAACAGACAAAACGTGTATGTGAGGGAGCGTTAAGTAAAGCAAACGGAGAGGCCTGCAAAGATTACCAGACAGGGTAAATGTACCAGCTATTGAAAAGACAACTGAGGAGGGAAAAAAAAAGTATCTGTACAGAAAAAAATGAGAGGCAGTACAGACTTCGCCCTTCTCAATATTTCTAAGGAATACCATTGCAAAGTTTTGACAATTATGAAGCACGTTAGCTAATCACAGAAATTCATCAAGTGTGTCATAAGTGACAAGGAAAGAGTACTTGACTGCTAAAATTGGATGAGCCACAAAACCTCCTGACAATCACTTACATAAATCACGGGAACATATCCATCATTTGACACAGAAGGTGTTTCCAGAGAGTAATATTTTCATGCCAGGAACAAGAAAGTTTGTATACCTCATTTGGAATCACAGCATATTTTGATCATTACCATATCAAAGCATTTTAATGAAAAAAATTGGTTACGCTTTTGTGGTTTAAAACTAAAATATGTGCAAATGAAGCAGAGGAATTTCATGTCCACACCAAGGCAGCAAGAGCAGGTCAGAGCTGCGTGCCAACAACTCAAGGCTGTCACTTCCATATATATAGTGAGGAATGACAGCAAACACGTGCACATTTTAGGCAATGACACTTCAATCCAGTAAGCAGCACCACATTACAAATGTTAATCCTAAATAGTTTGTTACGTTACTGGAACAAAAGAAATGTGGCAGAGGGTTTATTGCATTTTGTTTCAAGGACTGTACATGCAATATTACAACGTATGAAAAGTTAAGCACACTTCAGTGAAAGCAGCTTGATTCTTTGCTTTCAAGCATTAGCTTCTGGTTTTGCATCCATAACTGGAAATGTCCTAGTTTATTTTGTTGGCCATTTTTAAACTCGTATCTCCCCGAGCTTCCCCCAGTATTATTCCAGATATAAATTTGAAACATCATTAATAAGAAATTTCACTTCTTCCTAGCACAGATTAAAAAACAAAAAACAAAAAACAAAAAACCACACACAACAAAGAAACAACTTGAAACTTTTCTTCCAAAACTGAAGCTCTGACTCACCTGTACATCCTTTGGTGCTGAATGCAGCCAGAACAAGAACTGCTCTTCAGAGACACTGGGCTGCACCCAACCCAGAGGGGACACCCATGTATCACTCCCATTAGAGCAACTGACTGCCTCCCTATTCCATAAATTTCCAAGCGTGGAGAAAGGAGCAGCACATGGACCAATATGGGTTAGCAGCTGACCAGCTCCAGAAACTGATACTCACACAAGGCATGGGTTTCCCTTCAGAAAGGGGTGGCACAGGAGACGCAGAAGGTTGTTCTAAGTATAAGGTAACAGGAAGATGCAAAGAGCAGCAATAAAACACATACCTCTTGACACATTATCCTAAGAAGGAATAACCTGCCATTCACAGCTTCTTTCCTTGCTTCTGCAAATAATTTTTTGCCTTATTCAGTTTCTCATAGTAGCTCTCAATCTCATACCCTGGAACTTTATGTAAGATTATGCTTTGTCAACAGCCCATGGACTTTGAAGATATCAATGACAACTTTAAAAATAGCACGCTTATTCTGTACTCTGCCACTCTTGAAATGCTGTCGAGATATATTGATAATTAAATCTCTCAGTACATGAAAAGACATCCCTCAGCCAGGTACAATGCATATACTCCAGCAGTACAATCAGTCTGAGATGACATCCTAGATTTTCTAGCTTACAAGGTCAGAAGAAAAAAGATGGGAAGTAACACCTATTCAGCTGTGACCATTACTGGTATACATCTGTGAATGCATTTGCTGTGTATCTTTATTTAAATCTTGAACTTGTGTTACTGGTAGAAGGAGATAACAATTAGATTTTATAAGTTCGTAAATAAAATAAGAACATTTAAAATCAGATTAATAGAACTGTATTTCACAATATTCACAGTAGCCCAGCAAGACTAGTAATTGTGCAGCAGTTCCTAATGTCTTCATGTAAAAATTTCTGCATAGTTCCCACCTGCTTGACAATGAAATAAAAAGTAGGTTGTCCCAGTAAAAGTAAGTATCTGCATGTAATATCATGTGCAAGTTACCTTGGTTACCAAAATCACAGGCAGGTGGATAGTTTAAAAGCAACTTATCTTCAATGATTTTAAAACAGTTTGCCATAAAAAGTGCTCAGCTCTATCACCAGCTGCATACCTGTGTGTAAGCTTGCAGCAACACTGTAAGCAGCTGCAGGTCTCTAACAGCAGCAGCACTGGCTATGGCCACACAAAGGAAACAAAGAAGTCACTGATATTTATACATGACTCAGTTTATGTGACAATATTTCACAAAAGTGGATAAATCTGAAACCCCAGTTCTTTGGATGACCTGCAGAGAACACAATATAGCAGAGCTCAGTAATTTTGCTGTTTACCTCTCCACAGAGAGAGAATTACATTTCCCTGTGCATGCTGTGATTTATAGTGTTCTGTTTTGTTTGCGCTCATAGATTCCTATTAAGACCATTAAATCATATAGCCACTGATGGACCTCAATTAGCACTGAAAACACGCAGGAAAAGCTCTGTTAAAAATAAAGTTAGCTGACAAAAGACATCCTTGAATCCAAGTTTTCTCGTACAACAAAGCAAATAACCTGATGAAACAAAATACAATGGGAAACTAGTACCAACCTTAACTATGGAGAAACAACCCAGCAGTTCATAATGAGTACGGGACAGTATTTCTCCTGAAGCTCAGAACAAGGCATCATCCATCTGCTCCATCAGTTCTTTGTTACCAATTCCATGATTGCAAGCATATTAAACCCAATTAACAGGTTTTAGGAACAAGTATCTGACCTTTCCTAGGAAACATAACGAATTATTTGGAAAGAACATGGAACCTCTCACTGAATTCCCTTTCATTGCACAAGCAGTCCAGGCTCTTTCCTTACCACTCCCGGCCCCAGAGGATGGATTTTGTCACATTCACTTTACTCGGGGTTGAACTCTCAGGAAGAGGCTCAATGGACAGCCGAGAAGAAACCTCTGTTCCAGAAATCCACTTGAAACAAGGATACAAGGTACAGTTTGAGTATAAATCCAGATTAATTAATTTCTAAGGGGTGACAAGAGCTTTAAACTTAAATCAATTTTGGCATTTGGTGGCACTGTCATAAAAAACAAACAAACAAAAAAAAACAGCAACTACAAAACAAAAAATTCAATATGCATTTCTATTTAGTAGTAAATCTGTAATTTACTGCTATTAGAGCAAAAATATGTGATTTGCTTTTAATGTATTCATATATTACATTTAAATCTATCTTAAGCCTTTAACAGAAGAATTAGGGTTAAATTAATGGTGATGAAAACAAGTGAGGAGGTACATTACCTATTCCAGCCCCAAACCACCTTCACCGATGTCTTTACATTCTATAAAATAAGACAACTTCTTTTCCAGCTTCTCCAAACAGATTATCTCATAACAAACTCCTGGCTGGGAACAATAATTGACAAATCTTTTACAAAATGACAAACCAAACCTATTTTCTTTAAAAAGAAAAAAAAACAGTGCAGTCAGATTTATCAGCGTGTGTGAAGGAGAGCACCAAAAGATGAATAGCTCCTTTTCACCTATTTTGTTTCTCACGAACAGCTGAAAATCAATTCAGTTTAAAAAAGCTTGCATCGGTTGGCTTAGTCTAAACCCATGTAATATGTTTTTAATTAGTGTAAAAGAAATTCTCCATGTATCTTTAAGAATTGATGGATTCAAGAGTAAAATAAATGAGTGCAGTAAATGCACAAAAGGAACTTATAAACTTCACGCTGACAGCAAAGTACCAATCCTAAAAACCCCAGCCACAGGGCACAGCATTTTCCCTCTTGTGCAGCTCTGGAGGAAACGGCAACTTAACGTTCTAAGCAATGCATCCCAACTCAGACAATACTGCTCCTTTGCAGAGATTATGGGAAATTAGTAACACAGCCAAGGACCATATAGTGTGAACATCCTAAATGCTGAGCTGCTTTCTGAAGAGCCAGCAGTGGGAGGAAGGAACCTTAATGCCAGGGAATTAAATTTGCCTGTCATATGAATGCCATAGTTTTTGTTTTAGATGGAAGGATATAAAAAGGAGTGAGGGAATGTAGCCAGACTATGGCCCCCCAGCTTAGAAAGAGGCCTAGCCAAATGATTGTCATTTTTCTTTTCTCATTGAGACTGATGAAACCATGGCCTATTTAGACCTCGAGGGGGAAAAAAACCAACATTCCAGAACAACACAGGTACATTCTTAATGCAAGCAGTGGCAGACGTTGGTGATCCAGCAAGAATTAGCAGCAAGGAGTTATGAAGAAGAAAAAATATAGATATATTTGTGCTCAACTCAGCATAGGGAACTTCTCCCTTTTCCCACATATTCTAACACAAAAGGAAAAGCAAAACAATCGGTATTTAAATTGCAATCATCTCCTATCAATTAAATAGTCAGTCTCTCTCTGACTAGAAGCAATCGTCTATATTCCTCTTATAAGTGGCTGCAAATTTGTATTTTAATTTCAGTCTTCTACAGCTGACCTGTGGTATGTATCAGACTTAACACAGGCGTTTAAGAAATAACCAGGATGCATCATTTCACCATGTGAAGATACCATCAGGAAAGTGCAATACTTAACTCAGAATTGCCATACCTTCTTTTGTAAGTATGCAAATCTCTGTTCACTTGAAATAAAACAGCTGATCTAATTAGCAGACCACAAACCACAGGACATATGAGGCAGAAGACACCCTGGTGCATTTGCCTCTCCACTGGTGACTAGGACCATCCTAAGATCATTACTTAAAAAATGTTCCAGAGAGGTCATGGTTTGACTCAATATCTAGAACTCTAAGTCTTCCCTTTCTGAGTATTTTAATAATATTACACAAATAGTAAGAAATGGAGTACTGAAGTTCTCGAAGAAGCAAGAAGTTAACTTCTTCAGCAAAACAATACATCGACAGGCACACCCTCATGACTTCCTCCTACATCCTTCCACTGATTTAGTGCATTCATGTTAGCAGATAGATAGAAGATAAAGATTTATTTGCTCATAAACACCTCTCAAGTCAGCAGCAGGCAGCTGCCCTCAGTCTCAGGGAGAAGACTGTATTCTGACTGGCATACTGAATGTTTTTGTCAATACAGATTGGACATATTGATGTGTGCTGTTTCACATCTCCCAGCAGTACCTCTTTCCCACCCCATGGGGCTTGACATGAAATCTGACTTCTCCTCAAGAGAAAATGAAGTTCACACACATTCACATATGTACACGTGATCCATAGAAACTCAAGACACAATGAACAATTTCCCATCCATTATTTTTACCCTAACGTTTGACAGCTGCAGAAGAGAACCTGACCATTAAAGTACGATGACTACTGAACAAATAACACCCCAGCCAGGCATGTGCCCAGACTCTTCTTCTTTCAGAGCAGAAGAGAAAGAGATCTGGATTTAAATTTTGCAATTTGGAGCTCACTCCAGGCCGCCTCTTCCATCTTCTTCCACTGTAAGAAGATGCTGTAGCTTTCAGTTGAGGCAGGCTACAGCTAACCAAGTCATACAGTTTAGCAGATCCAATAAAATCGTCCAGATGGGAAAGATCCTTCCTCAAATGCCTTGTTATCTTAATTAGATAATAGTTTTTAAAGTTCGTTAGTTCAGGCTGCTAGGAGGCAGACACATACATATGACTCATTGGAATGACTCCGGGCAAAGTTCAACTATCTCCTTGCACCTGCATCTGATTTAGCATGATTGTCTCTTGTTCTTTCGCCACTTGCCACATCAGCTCCTTAAGGTTATGCAATTTACTAAAGCGGGGCAAAACTTTACCTTCTGTTTCTCTCCATTACATTAATTTTGGAAAAGGCCTCCTCTGCCTTCTCTAGAACACGTCCTTTCTTTCAGCCACCTTGCTATTCATGCCAAATAAAAGAGGCTACACATGCAAAGCAAGCCAAGAAAGGGAAAAAAAAGTCCCAGATTATTTAGGAAAGAATTTTACATGCTTACAAAAAGTTTCCAAAAACTAATAACTTTCATGGACTAAACTGCGCCCTACATTAGCAGAATGATTTGTTTTCCATGATCTCCTTTGGTCTGTTGAAACCTCTTAAAAGCAGAACATTTCACATGGCAATTTGCTGTAGGTCTGTTAATTTTTGCTGCATTCTTCACAGAAAATACTTCTCTTTCCCTTTGCAACAGACGTTTTAGGAATGTCCTCCTGTTCATTTTCTGTTCCACACATTGTAGACGTTCTTCTCTAAGAAAAGCTCCACTAAACACAGCAAGCACACATAGATGCAGGGAGGCTGGGCAAGAGAAATGTATTTAAAGTTGTCTCAGAATAACAAATTGTAAAGACAAGACACAATTACAGTCACAATATCCACAGTTTATACATACAAATTATCTGATGAGAGATAAGCTGCTCAAAATTCTTGAACTTTATTAGGGACTGTTGCTGGAGAGAGACACGACTCAGAACTCCTGCCACTGAATTTCAGCCATCTGAAAGCCAGGCACCACCTGAAAGCCAGCTGTAATGGCAGTTCTTCCCCCAAAGCCAATTAATTCCATCCAACCATGGCTACAGTGTCCTGGGTGTAAACCATACAGACCCCAACCTGAGGAGAGCATGACTGCCTCTGCAGCTTCTCCCTCTTCTCAGCACCTAAAACAGGAGTGTCAGTGCCCATCCTGATGTTCTCACTTCACAAGACTAGCTCTGAGCAAGTCAAACTTTTCTTTAAGACAGGTACTTCCAACATTTCATACAGAAATGTTATACATGTTCATGTACAGATCCCGGCACACCTTGTATACTGATACTGAAATCAGTTATCAATGGAAGTAACACTCACCAGGGCATCCTACTTTCATGACATGCCAGCGGTACCTAACTGCCACTTACCTGGGTCTGTTACCCAGATGCAACAGGCTTATATCTACTCTTTACACCTTTCTTTAGAACAGGCATAAATGAACTTATCCTACAATATTCTCAGCAGCTCACCAATGCCAGGTTTGGCACATCTGAAAAGGGAGACTACAGAAGCAAAACAGGAGCTGATCTGGTGATGGAAGCATAGTAGCGGGAAACAGAACTACTCAAACTCACTTCTTTATGTGCAAGAAGATGCTTCCCAAAGGAAATAACTCACTTTCTTCTGCACTGTGAAAAAATGATAGAGCAGTCATTGATGAGTGAAAGGGAGAGGAAATAACACAAAAAGAATTGAACACAGCCTAGAGCCTATTGTGTAAACCGTCAATTTCAACCTGAGAATGCTGTCTAGGAGAACTACTGCCACTGGGCTAAGTAAGCTGCACCAACTTGCTGTTACGGGGCCACAGGTAACACCTTGCCATAAAATGCCTCTACAGTAAGTTATTATGAAACAAGACTAGCTGCACATATCACATGCAAAATTCAGTGTGCAACATCAGGTCTGTTCTTTCACAAAAGAACAGTAGTAGGATAAATTTACTCAATGCATGATCACTCATTTTATGTATCAGTCCAGGGCATGCAAATCCAAGGCACCATGTGAACAGCCTGCAACAACAATTTATGACCCATAATGATATTTTAATACATACTCAAACACTACATACCCTCCCAAGTAAAACAGAAATAGATAAGGCTCGTATGCAAACACTGGAGCAGGGTCATCTAGAGATCCTAGTTCAGCTACTATGGGATTCAAAGAAACTGCCCTAGCATAGGGCAGTTCCAAACTGAAGGGTTAATAAAATAAACAATATCTGGACATAACCCACTGGGGAAAACACAAAAGGTTATTTCAAAGTTAAGGCTGCCTGTATCTAGCCAATACCAGGTCCATTCTGTGCTCCAAGATACTGTCTGTCATCAGTATTTTGGCCTTTGAATTTTTGTTGTACCTATAAACAAGGATCAGGCTCAAGCATATCCTCCAGCCAGCAACCTGAACGCTTTCTGTTCTTGTTGCCTTCTGTACCTCCACTGGAGATCAGATTTGAACAAATCACATTGCTGACAAGGAGCTCAGCCCACGTGGGCTCTCACACTGGCTTCAGCATGCTCAGCCTCACTTCTGCCTGATCCCATGAAGATTTACGAGGCACCAGGACCTCTCCTAGAAGCTTCAGGGCCGTGCCAAACTCCAAACCTGAACACATACACGCTCCCTGCAGAAGCAAAGGGACTGTGCTTTAACCTCTCCAACTTACTGTCTGGATTTACAGGCAAACCTATTTTTACTAGCAGGTTAAATATTTAGGACAGTAACCCAGAAGCACACACAGAGTTCACCAACTGCTCTACAAGTCCGTCTTCCAGCAGAGCTAGCAACAGTAACTTAACAGACCGCAGCAAAGAGGTACCAAATCTCAGTAGCTCACAGAAGTCCAAAGAGGGAGGAAAAAAAACTGTCAACAGCCAAATGGGACCACTGGTATGCCAAGAGAGAACACAGCTTTCGAAGAAATGAACCTGCCAGCACTATGGTAAAGTGCTGTGTGGACATGGCTCTGGGCACCCTGTTCTGGGTGCTGCGGCTTGAACAAGGGTTGGACTCAGAGGTCTCTGCCAACCTCAGACAGTCTGGCATTCTTTTTCTGAACACTTATACCAACAGCTGGGAACTGAAATGTTGCCACAATTCAGTGGCCTGAACTGTGAACGTCTGCAGGCAAAGAGAACAGAACCTCTTGTTGCTGCCCACTGTTACCTCACTGCTGGAATCAGCGCTGTTACAGGAACTGTTTTTACATCTTCTCTTAACAGGGGAAAGAAATTAAGAGCCACTGTTTTGGCTTGAACAGTAAAAGAAGCTATATTTAGAAAAGGGACAATTGGAAATGGAGATGATAATTTCACAAAGCTCAAGGCTGGTGGCTACTCTGAACACCTCCACTACAGAGGGCAGCACTCAGGGAAGGGCTGGAGAATGGAAGATGCCAGCTGACGCTGTCATCTCTGTTGCAGCCCTTCTGAACGTGGTCCTTAGTGTTATGGTTGCTCTTCAGAAGTGTGTGTGACAGCACAGTTGATGTCAAGGAAAGAACAGGGTGAGGAGGGAAATCTCTCTCACCCGCTGCCAGGTGGTTTTGACAGCTTTCGTACTTAATTTCCACGCATCACATCAGCAGGGAGGAAGAGCTCTGGGTTGCAAACACCTAAACCAGAGCACAACCACAAACCATGATGAAAGCACAACCAGACACCAATGTTGCATGGCTGCTGCCCTATCTCCTTGCCTTGGAGCCACCCCCAGCCGCACTGTGTCTTTGGAGGTACAGTCGGTGTTCCACGCTACGCCTGCACTCCTCTGAAGGGCTTCTTGGCCATGCGTCCCAGGCAGGTGCTGCTGCATGCCCTGAAGAAGGGGGACGACTGCTCTGGGGCATCCCCAGGCAAAAAGGACGTGTGACTATCTGCTGTCCTATCAGAGAGGTAGGTGGGAAGGGAAGAAGCCTTATGGGGAATTTTATGAGAAAACAAACACACAGGCAGAGTGAACTGCATCTGAAATAATTGTTTTTGCCTTTCAGGTATTAACCTTAAAAATAAAACAACGCAACAACAATATACTGAAGATTTCAACAGAATTGGAGAAAAGGGCAAAACAAACTCATAAACAGAGCAATTTTGAAAAGGGAATTAACTCTCATAAAACGTTAAGCGTGCTAAACTCTAACATGTTGATTTTCTAATACAAATGTAAATTTTACTTAAAACTTAATTTACTTTCTTTGCATTTCTTCCAGCACACATATTACAAGCAAGTTGTTGCTAGTGGGCTTACTCAGCTATGAACACTACACTAACACTATCAGTAAGATCAATCATGCACTAAATTGCTACTGAAAATATACTGTCTCTTCTGGCTTTATTTCTCCACATGGTTGACCTGCTATTTTCCACTGTACATTTTTTATGTAGGGAGTAACTGCATTTTGAAGTCGCCTCCAACTTAACCAGTGGCTTCTGCACAAAGGGTCAGCATGAAATATTTTTTCTCATACTTCGATGATACCAAAAGCAGCAGCCAATACAACAGCGAGGCTTTGGTCAGCCTTTGTTTCAGACTGGGCTGGTTAACCAAGGCATGAACAGCCTCTGAAATGGAACTACAGCCATTCTGGTCACTATTGCTGGTGCACTGACAGATGCACCAGCAATATTAACTCCCTTCTCTTCAGAACAGGCTGATTTCAACCACAGCGTTCACTAAGAAACTAATTAAACAGTAATTACGCTTAAAAAAAACCCAAAAAAGCACAATGCTATCAAGCAAAAAGATCACAATCAACAATCAAGGGCAATTATTTGAAAACAGAAATACGCTTACGAGGTCACAGACCCTCTGTTTGGCTTTGGTTTACCAGCGAGAAGTCCAGGAGGAACCTGGGCCCCCAGTCAGGGTGTCCAACTCATGAAGCAGATGTGTGGGTGACTGTGGGGCTGTAGGGGCAGAGACAGCTCTGCCACAAGTGCTTCTGACGCCACAAACACTTGCAGACTCAGCAGCCACCTTAAAATGCCCAGAAAGAAAGTTTGTTTTTCCAGCAATGTCAGCCAATATTTACCTTAGCACTCTGAAGAAATTTTCTGAAGAAAATCTGTTTTCCTCCAGTGGGAGACTACAACACGAGTCTTACAGACATCTTCATTTTAGCTGAAGGCTTTGAGGTGTTGCATTCCTTTGGGCTTACTCCTAGTGGAAATTCTTTAGATGCTGAATTTAAATGGGCTTTAAACAAGCTCGGATGCTCTCATTCCATTGTTTTCTCTCTCTGGCAGTTACAGCTGCAGCAATAAGGCTGGTCCATCAGCGGGCGCCTGACCTACTTCTAACAGATGCTCTCTGTGACCTCTCCCAACATCAACATGGACTTCAGGCATTTTAAAATGAGCCTCAACGTACCCACATCGTGGTCAGTACACAGATATCTGCTGTCACTGAGCCGTAACATCGGAGCTGTTCCGCAGCTTACAGAAAACAGCGCATACCAGAAAAAGGAGAAATAAAGACTGTGGTGGCATCATATTGAAAGCTGAAAAGCAAGCACTGCTAGTCATCATTTCAGCTTTGGCTCAGCAAACCCTCAGCTTTCATAACACCAAGCACACAGGATTTCATCTTCTGTGGTCTTGAAGACAGCTGATTCAGAAACGGAAGCCTCCGTATCGCTTTCGGTTCCCCAACTCTCTGACAGCCCTTACTGTAACCCTGACCCAGCCCATCCCTGCTGCGGCTGGCAGCGTGAGAAACATCACAAGTCCTCAGACAGAATGAGGAGTACTGGAGACTGTGTCTGGGGTTGTGCTCTGAATTGTATTTATCTGCATAATGCTGAGCCACGCTTAATTCACCAACCAAAAAGCTGATTAGCCATTTCAAAAGCCTGCCACGAGGCTTAATTAATCAGCATCTGCTTCTTGGCTCGAAGGTACTGAAGTTACCGACACAGTCATGGGGTTTCCCAGAAGCTGAGGGTGAGGAGGGGACACATTTTGCAACATACGGCATCTTCAAGAGCACTGCCATGCACAGGTAAGGTCTGTCTCCTTAGAGGAGGGTGAGAAATATCACAACACGTCAGGAGGGACCCAGCAGTGAGGACAACCTGCCACACATGGGCACAGCCCTCAAACCTTCAGTCTCTGCAGGGGTGAGCACTGACGCCTCAACTGCAAACACTTCTTGGAGGACAACGTGTTATCTTCCCTTTGCAATAAGAAATTATAAGGGCACAAACTGATAGGTCTAAGTTGACAAAAATTCTCCAGCAAAGCTGGGATTTGAACCCACTTCCAATCCAGGGCTTTATCTATTAGGCAAAGCTGCCCAAAAAGATAAGCTCTGTTTCTGCGTCCTTGCTAAAACAGAGTTATCCATGTGTTGTTTTTTTTCCCCACAATGACCTAGCTCTTTCTCATTACTGTTTCCCTTGGAAACAAAAATGTATTTTGCACAGTTTCCTTTGGTTTGTTTTTCTTTCTTTTTCTGAATAATTGCTCCTAAAATTAAGTACTTTTTTGGTTTATGCAGCTCTATATGGCGCTTTCTGATAAATGCAGAATGAAAGCCCAACAGAATTTCTCAGCCACGCTGTTACTGAACAACCATCATCTATGGGCACCAGCACAAGGCGCAGACCTGACCCTGGAGCAGAACAATGTTGCCCTGTGCTTTGGGTGCTGGACCAGCAGTGCCTTGGACTATTTCAGACTTTCCAGGCTATATTTTCACTCTTTCTCCTAGTGCTGAGGAATTACTTCCTAAAAATCACAAGCAAAATGGGTAACGTTCTATCTCCTGGACATCAGTCAATAGTCCCATGTCTGCACCAGTGAAGAACGCATCTTTGTGTCTGCAGCCCTACTGTGGGGAGAAAATGATATACTGGGAAAACTGGCCTTCTGAAGAAAATATCCAAAATAACTTTTCTGTCTGCAGGCTTTAGGTCCTCAAGGGAGGGTCAGGTTGGATATTAGGAACATGTTCTTCACCAGATGATGGTCAGACACTGGAACAGGCTCCCCCAGCGCAGTGGCTGTGGTTCCAAGCTTGCCAGAGTTCAAGAAACATCTGGACAACACTCTCAGTCATATGGTCTCATTTTTGGGTGGTCCTGTGCTGAGCCAGAAGCTGGATTTGATAAACCTTACTGGTCTTTTCCAACTCAGTATATGCTATGATTCTATAAAGTCCCAAAGTCACCTACTGTGGTAAATGAGAGCTCTGGCCAGGCCACACAGGACACCCTACCTGAATGAGAGAACCCTATGTGAAGCTTAGACAGCTTCCCACAAGGAAAACATGGACATGCACAATAGAGAATGAATGGGAGAGAACAGCATGCTTACTCACCAGGTGACCTTATTTATAGAGCAGAAGCTGTACCTACATCTGAAGGACACTGGGACCTTGTCAGAGCAAGAACTCCGTTGCTGCCCCTCAAGAAAACTGCTGCTGGCCCCTGCTCCAACTCCAGGGCCAGAAGTTATCAGAGGAGAATGTCAATATAGAAGCAAGCTGAAAGTATTTTCCTAAGAATCAAACGTGTTACACAACAACACTCTCAATCCTTGGTTACTGAACACAGCAAAAGGACAGTGGCAAAGCCAACACTTAACTTTAAAAACCAGGGTGTGAAGCTGCAGCTCCCTGACCACAGCCTCAGGTTCCAAAGCCAGTAGGTTAGGTGGCACTGAGCCCCAGCCATATTCCTGTTTCATCTCTTTGTAAGCAATTACTAGACGACCACAGTATGGTCTCAAGTATATAAGAAATGAGAGATAGGCTACGACAAAAGTTTTGCCAGACTGCAGCATCTGTGAAAAGTACAACTTGCAGTACTGCTTGTCTTCTGCCAGAAGCGATACAATGGAATCTGTTATTCCTCACTCAAGCTTATTTCATTGTACAACCACTAACAGTTACGAAACCATTTATGAAATTCAATGAGTAACATATTATTTTCCTTTCTTTTTAAAACATATTAAAAATAGAATGCAATAAAAGACTAATTTCAGTGTGTCCAAGTTCTGTACAAAATCAAAATGAGAATTATTATTCACTTACAATTCATCACTGGTTTGCAGAACGAACATATATCCAAATCTCAATAAACATGACATCACAAGGATGGTAGATGAGACGTGAGAATTGGATGAGACCAGCTAATGAAGACAGCATCCAGTCCAAGTTTCTACCTTTTCCTGGCTCTAAATATGTGACCCAGAACCTCAAACCACACGTGACGAATGGCAATGGAAATAAAACACACTGCTTAAGCTGCAATGAACTGCAATGAACTGCAGAAGTAAATGTTTTCCATTCTGTAAGTCTTAATTTTTTTGGAATTAATTTTGAATCACATGCCCCTGAATAGATAGGAAGCAAAAATTTATTTCAGCATACATTCCTTTCCTCTTCTCAGAGATGAAGAAAAGAAAGAAGGGATTGGCAAGACACATTTAAACTCTAAAATAATCCTTTCAAATGACACTTTGCCAGGAAATTCCCTTCAATGCAATACAAAAGAATTAATACAAATAGACTGCCCTTGTAAAGAGAATTGAAACATCCCCATTCTCTCTCTGGTGCTAAAATCTTTTAGCAGAACCACTGTAAAATATTTTCATTCAGGAACACGAGCACAATACACAGGATTTTTTTTCTCATTTCAGAGATACCAAAGCCCTTAGTGCTCTAATCCTCCCCCAGCAGCCCACCACTCACAGCCCCCTCGATCCCCACCTTGCACTGATGCTTCTTCCCTTTCCGCCAACAGTCCACGTGTGCAGTGAAATCTTCCCTTCCACTCTCATTCCCTGACTTTCCCTCCAAACCAAAGCTCACATCACTTATTTCAAATCGTTCCTGCAGACCCCAGTTTGAGCAGGAGAGCACCTCAAGCCTTTTCTCCCAGCACCAGGTGAGGGAGGATGCATTCCTGGGGTTGCTGCTCCATGCCCACACATCAGCACTGGCTGCTGCCTGTTGCACTGTCCCATCCTCAGCAGAAGCCCATGCATGTTAACAAGCTGCATGTTCCACCCTGTGCAGAGCAAGCCCTGCTCTGATACCAGCTGCTCCAGCTGCCTTCAGCTGTTCATGATCATCATGTCCCAGGGTTTAGCACCTGCAGCAGGGAGAAGGGCTCATGCCCTGCATGGGGCCAGACACCAGGGCACCAGCTGGTGATAGATTTTTTTCCCCCAGTTTTCCTGATAAAGATGCTGCAGAAAGTCGAGCAACTGGCCAAGCAAAATGAAGGCTCTTGACGTTTCTGCTCCCTCAGGCTTTGCTTGCTTCCCTGGGAAGAAATCCTCACCAGCATGGGGGTCAGCACAAAGCTGAGATGCTGCTTCAATCCACCTATGAAGTAATTGGACAGATACGTGAGATCTAAGTGAAGTCTGGGTCTCACATAACATGCTTGTACTGAAAATATGATCTATACATATGCACAGCAGCCATGTGTGCGGGGGAACTCCTGCCTCTCTTGGGAAGACGGGGCTATAGGCTCCACTCATTTGAGATACTGGAGGCCAAGGGTATTTGAAGAAGGAGAACTGGTGTTCAAAAGGATTTCCTCCTCATGTCTCCAGTCATCACAGCACAGATTGTCTGCACACCTTTCAAATCTTACTGAAAAAAAAAACAACCTAAGAATTACCTTCCTACCCTCTAATTTCAGTGGCTACTGTCCTGTATTCACCACTCCGGACTGCAAGCATCACTCCTAACTGAAAGCAGTACACAACCCCTGTGGTCAGCAGCTTTTAGAGATGGGATCCATAAATCAACATGCTCACAGAGCCTGTGACTTGCAGTAGATTCATGGCCCACTCTTACGCCCATAGGCCATTAGCCACAAGGCTACCTAATAGCAAGGACACAGTGGCAACTCCATGGAGAGGTCAAGCAGCCTACATGCACATGGGTGTGCTCCAACTTCATGTGAGGATGGGACCACGGCAGAGCCACTGGGAGAAGGAAATCTGCAGTGCTAGCATCTCTGAACTGAATTTTGCCCCAGTATAGCATCCAAAACAAGCAACAGGGAAAAACACTAATTTTCCTGGCAAACTCAGTATGTGTCTTTTCCACAGGCAGTGGAAACAGAAATATTAGTTCTTCCATGAAAGCACCACCTGTGCCTAGTATGGCTTTAAACACAATCCCAAACCCATATTTACATGCATACAATCTAGGTACAGCTCCTATCCTCACTGAGCACCTGCAATCCCAGCCAGACAGGCAGGATTTCTGCAGAGCTCATGGTCAAGCTCTGAGGCCTGAGCCACCTGACCAATCTCTTAATGCCATGTCAGGATGAGAACTGCACCCTGGGGCACTCACTTCTCTCTTACAGCACTCACTCACCTTGTATAACATACGGCTGCTGTGATCTAGTGGCTCTACTTTATGCAGCCCATGTAGCCGATATCCAGCTCAAATACTGTCAGTCATAGCACTGCCACTGCACATACGTGGCAGGGGGCCCCAACCAGCATCACCCCACATTTGGGATGGGGCAGCCCCATGGCCCCCAGGGTGCTGGCAAACAATGTGTGTGTGTCCCAGGGCACAGGCATGGGGAGGGGTACCAAGAATGCAGTGCTTGTGCCTGTTTTCTCACTGCAAACACTGAGAAGTGCTTGGCTGGGGTAGAAGATAAATCCTTCCTTCTGCCCCTGCTTTGCAGGATTAGATGGATTCACTCACACACCAGTTACAACTCTGAGTTCAAGTGGAAGATTTCCCTTTCCTTCCTCTTGAATGTTTCTTGTTACAGGAGATTGAGTCAGCAGGACACCTGGGGATCAGACCGAACGGATTCCAGCACAGAATCAAAGCCTCAAAGCCAAATCCCACTATCACTGAAGTGTTGCTAGGTATTTTTGTTATTCTGCCCAATACCTCATGTTTCGGTGCTGTCAAAATGAAGGTGTTCTCTTAGCACACGGATGCACCGGCTGGCATTGTTACTGTGCTCTAGGAACATTATGTGGCGCTTCCAGCTCCTGGAACCTTACAGGGTCTGCTGGAGCAATCCTTCCTGCCTAGGAACCTGCAGGCGCAAGAATAAACAGTGAGATACACACAGAAACAGGTACGTGCCACAGTAATTACATGGGGCAGTCGCGGTGAATACCAGCGTGGCTGGTTGCAGTCTGCATTTGTTAAAGAAAAGTGCAACCAAACAAGTTTCAAGAGGGATTTTTAGTACGTGTGTATATTTTGCTATCAGCAAGGGCACAAAGATTACCAGCCTGAGACCCAGGGACTCATTAGCTCCAGCTATCGACCCACAAAACAAACCTCATTTTCTGGGAAGCGCTGGGCAGGGACGCCCAGGCTGACCCACAGCGCAGCGTGTTTCAGTCCCTGCCCGCAGGCACGTCGGCACCCGCTGCCTCCCCAGCCAAGCAGCAACGCCGGCATCTGATCCTCCCTTTGTGTGAGGATACTCATTTGGAGGGGGGTGATGGGATACTAACATCAGGGTTTAACTCAAACACACAAAAGCCAGGAAATTCACAGCTAGGGCTGAAAATGTGTGCTGACACGGCAGCATTATCTCCTGCCATTAAGCCTTTTCTGGCTCTTTTGGCACAACCGCCTCAGTTTAAGCCTGCGTGTCAGCAGAGATTTTCAGCCTGCCGCGTGAGTTTCTTTGCTTAAGTCAAGCTGCTGGTGTTGCTCAGATATATTCTCTTAACACCAGACGAACATCTAACGAGGACGGAGCGCACACCCTCACGCCTTTCCCAGCGGCGCGCTTTCCCCTTCATCCTCCCAGCAGCCGCGCATCGGGCACAGACCACCCCCAGACCCTGCCGCTCCCAGCGCGGGCACACAAAGGGCACGCCATGGGCACACAAA
>JAPSGF010000032.1:1824755-1852037 GCA_035772895.1 Perdix hodgsoniae
CACGCCATGGGCACACAAATGGCACGCAAAGGGCACGCCATGGGCACGCAAAGGGTCCGTGCGGCGCAGAGGGGCGCGGGAGGCAGAGCCCCGTCTGCAGCACGGGGCGCGCAGCACGGCTCGTTTCCCGCCGCTAAACGCCCCGCCAAACAACAGCGACGCGATCCCGGCGCGCTGCTCAGGCCCGGGCTGTTCGCTGAGTTGAGAAATGACTGACATTACAGAGAACTACCACGAGATCCTATCTCACCGGGAACAAAATGAGCTAACTTAGCTCTCTAAACCAGGCACTTCAGAAATTACAAGCTAATCTAATTAGAGACTTTATCTTGTCTGTTACAAGCCACTTGTTATAGATTTACCAGCAAATTAACAAAGGGGAGGTGACTCCCATTGGCCCACGATATAGCCTCATTCAATGGACTTGCCAGAAGGACCTGCCATCAAATGAAAGGGCTGGGTTGGATTTTACAGCCTGAAAGACACACAGCATCATCTATAAATAATAGAAACTGTGTCTCAGGGTGAAAGGGCCATTGTTCATTTTTATTACAGGTGTGGGGAGAAGCGCTATGGGGAAGGCAAGAGAATGTTACAGATTTATCTAAGAAAAAGAAAAAAAGCAAAATGAAGCTAAACAAAGCAGAAGGATGCCTTTAGGACAGCAGTTTCAGGTGTGCAGGGGCAGGAGCTGTGCCATTCACACACCAGTGTGTGCAGGGAAGAGAAAGGAGATACTGGTGACGGATACATTTGCATTTTGTGGAGACTCTAAAATGCTGCAGAGCTAAAGTTCCTGTTAAAACAGTGTAATATAATAGAGCTGCTTAGGAAGATTTTTCCAGATGAAACTAAGCCATTTTAGACTATTACACTTCAGCAGTTGCACAGCCACTCAAAGCCTAAAACAAAATAGGTAACAACATCGTTAGCATCAAACAAGATCAGCCCCAGTTCTGGTTCACTGGGCAACCATAGCAATATTTGTCTTATCACAAGGAGACCAAGGTACAGTCGGAGGCAGACACGTTCCTTTTGATGGCAGTGACATCATTTTGACAGTAAAGTGACAGTAAAAATTTGGCAGGCGATAAACTCCTCTCCCTAAATGCCGCTGCAACAGTAATAGCTGTCAGGAGCACACAACGTCTCAGGCTTTACAGCCTTAACCCAAAGAGCCTGCATCTCCGTGCATTAATCTGGCTGGAAATCAGAAGGTCATAGCCTGCTTCCCACCAGCTCCATGCAGAATCCATTGCAGAACCCATCAGCGGGGAGGGCACAGCTCCCCGGGCAGACAGGCCCATTAATCTGCCCCGGCCGATGAGCTGATGTGAGCCCAGGGGAGATAACCTTGGTCCCAAACCCAGAAGAGACTGGGAACCTCGAGCTGAACTCACGACATCTTCCTCACAATTAACCACAAAAAAAAAAAGATGAAAATGGGGGTAGGAGAGGTTGCTTGGAGAAATAGCCCCAAAACTCATTGGTTAGCAAGAAAACAAGCAGAAAATAAAATCCAAGGCTATGAGATGTCCCCCTCCCCCACAAATGTTTTATTCCGTAGATGATGGAGGGCGCAGTCAGTCAAGATCTGCAAATTGGTAGGCAGCACATTCTGTGCTGTCTGTCAGTATTACACATCCTAAAGGGCTGAATAAATAATTGAAGAATAAATAATTGTGCCAGGGCTTTGTCTCATGGGCCATTTTTATAGATTGCTGTCTAATGATAGCACCATCTGCGACACTCTGCATTAATATGGGATAAAATTACATAGCGCTTTGTTTGCTCTGACACTGTGATGTTATGATGTCTCTTAATATTATCTCGAATAAAAGGCTAGAACAATGATGGAAGTGTCCCAATTGTTAGGAAACTCTCGTTTAGGGAAAATCAACTTTAAGCAATCAGAGACATTCTCCCCAGGGACGGGCCAGGGAAGAGTGGGAAAGCCTCACTGTTTCCAGTGCATGTCCTATTGATGTAATTAAAAAAAGAGGAGCTTGTTAGTGTGTTTTTGTTGTTCAAGTCCAATTCAAAGAAGGTAGGTTAAAAGTGCAATAATGCAAGGAGGCAGCCCAGCTTCCTCAGGTGAGCTGCACTCAGACTTTGTCCCTGCCTCGACACAGACAGAGATAAGCACAGGCTCTCAGTCTCTAATTCCAAGGGAAATAAAATGACTCCAATCAGTTCAATCTGAAATAGAAGCACACCATGGGTGATGGGGGATCCCTACGAGGAGACAAAGGCTGTTTGCATGGCAAAGCAAGCAACCTTTAGCTCCATGATAGGACCACCACCTGCTTTCTAGTAAGGCGTTACTCTCCTTAACAATTTTCTGCCCAAGAAACATTCCTGCTTTTATTTTTGGAAAGAAAAGCCTGAAAACACAGTTAAATATTCACCTGCAGTACAGCTTATAGAGGCCTGCACTTCGCTGCACTTCACACCCTCAGGACACAGTCAGCTCTCCTCTCCTGAAGCTGCAAAGGAGAAACATCCTTCTCTCCCTCTCCACAGAAGCACAGTGTGACAGGGACACCAGCAATGCTCCCTCCACCCCCCACTGCATGGCTGTACCCACGGGGATGAGCAGCTGCTGGCCTGCTGGGTCTGTGCAGACGGGAGTTAATTTGGAGCTGAAGGAAGCAGAAGAAACGTATTTGCTGCCTCAGAGCTATCACTTACCTGTGGAGCAAATTGTGAAATTCTGTGTAGGCTTTGCAGAGCACAGTCTCACCACCTTTGCAAGCCCCCAAGCCTAGAAGTGAGCATTTCAATTTTCACATCCCAGCACAGCAGCATGCGGGAGATGTTTGGCAGATGGGGCAGATCCCAGCGTTAGGATACCCGTAATGTCAGGGCTGCCATTGAAGGCTTTGGGAACCAATTTGCAAGACAAGGGTTTTCAAACTCTCTATGGATCAAATGGAGCAAGAGACACAAAGGATGAGGGCTTGCCATGGGATTTGGAGAATAAAGCCTTCCGGATGCTCCAGTCACCGGGAATACACTGAAGGGAAAAGCCTCTTGCCTCCAAGCTTTTCTCCTACTAACAGCAAAATCTGCTGAAATCATTCAAGCCCACCCTGCCACCAAATTAGCACAGGCTGGTCTGGCCTTTGGAGGCTAAGTTGCAACTGGATTAATAATTTTTTTAAAAGACCTCAGCAGGAAGGTGCCTCTAACCAGTACAGCACTTCTCCAAGCAGATCACCATCAGATCTGTATTCTCACCCCAGCAGACAATAGCTGAAATAACTGTAGCATGCAGTCCAATTTCTCTCAATTCTCAGCAACCCTAATGTGACATGCTCCTAAGCACACAAATGCAACATGACAACAGTGGGAAACCACTTCTGCAGAAGGCCCAAATGGGGCTTTCAAACATAGGTGAGCACCTACACATTGACCACAATGCACACATGCAGAAATCTCGATTGGTGACTGTAGTTCACATAAAACTCTCAGGCTTTAGCCCCAGACTTGTATTAAAGGAAACGTACTCCAAGAGCCAAAACCAACAGTGGTAGCTTTGCCATCCAACCTCCTCAATTCGGCTTCTGGATGTGTTTCCAGCACTCCCTATTGCAGACTGTGCAAAGGCGAGATAGCACAGACGCTAAACAATGAGGCCCTGTGATTTATGGGGGGGTGTATCCGGGTCTACAAATCAAGTAAAACAAGCCCAAGCAAAACAAGATACAATTGAGAGGTGTGTTTAGCATGGATAATGTATTGATAAGTTCCCACTTTATTATTTTCAGAGGTTGCACCTAAAAAAATCTCCTAAAACAACTTCAGCTGTGGGCACATATTCTTCTTCCTGTTGGCAGATGGCAACTTAAAAATAGGAAAAAATACAACATCCCTTTGCATCTGCAGCAAGGAAAAAGGGATCTGTGCCCCATGCTGGTGGGGTTTGGGCCACTGCGAGCAGCTGGGCACACAAAGGAGTTCAACCTCAAATCTTGTCAGAAAATGGCATCGCGCAGAGCTCATGAGGGCTAGGAAGGAAGGAGCAGGAAGGAGGAGGAGAAGGCAGTTAGGCCTTGCAAACTGCAGAAAAAAAGGAGGGAGGGAAAAAAAAAAAAAAAAAAAAAAAAAAAAAAAGAATATATTGAGACCATAACAGCATTAGGGTAAAATTTTTACAGCTGAAAATGGGAGGGGGTGCAGAAGATGTGAGCTGCGCACGCTGGCCACTGTCTGCTCAGGCCTGCTCAGGGTGAAAGGGGGTTGCTTTTATCAAAGGAGAGCTATCAAAGAAAATAATAACAACAATACAAAGTACTGCTCTTGGCATTAAATATTCATGGCAGCAGCTATAGCATGGCTAATGGAAAGTGTCCGTAAAGCCTTAAAAAACTTTGTTAATGCACAGAGACTGGCAGAGGTCACAGCACGCTCGGAGCAAATTGGGAGCCATCGAACAAAAATAGTTTGTCCCTTTTAGAAACGGCACTAAAAAGCTGTGCATTTACTGCAGTGAGACCAAACCAGCTGAAGGCACCAAGGAGGGTTATATGTGCTCATTAACACCACTCTGGGCAGCCGACTGGCAAAACCACACTTTGCGAACTTATCAAAACCACACAAAGATCAAATCAAGACACCTGTTACTTTGTTCTGCCAGGGATCTCAGAAAGATCAGCACCCACATACAGAGGAGATGGCATTAAGAAACCAGTATGTTAGTCACATTAGTAGTTAGTTTTTTTGTGAAAGATTTGAAGACACGGGGATCTGTCCCTTCAGCCACCTGGTTCCATTCATCTGCACTGGGATATTTATGTCCTATGGCTTGCTCAGCTTCCCAATCATTTGTATAAAGAGGTTTGCCCTCTTTAATTTTTTAATTAAAAAACAGAATGGAAAAAACATATGATTCGCTCCCAGGACATGAAAAATGGAAAAAGAAACCACCAACACATGCAAATGTTTCCTAGAAAGTCAACAACTGGCCTTTTCAGGTTAACATTCATGGCATTCCACAGCCTTATTTTACATAGAAAAGGTCACCATCCCTTTCCCATCCTGAACATCATTAACCCTCCCTGTTCTGCAGGCTGCAATACCTACCTTCCACAGATCAGGCAAAAACTGTGACAGTCCCTTGCCCATTCCACATGAGGTCCCATTTGGCCAACAATTTCCTTCCCAGTTTCTTTGTTTTTAGAGTAATTTCACGGTAAAAATCTCAAACTAATTAACTAATGTCCTTGCACAGGCTTTCCCTACACAATACCGTCAGTGTAGATACTAAATACCAATACCTTTTACGTCTACAGCTTTATGTCTGTTATTAAATAAGGGGAAAATTGACAGACCAGGAGAATAACTCGAAGCCCCAAGCACAGCACAGAATTCATATTCAAGACATTTCCCAACGAAGTTCAGCATATTAGATCACACTTTCTCAAGTGTTTTTATGTATCAAGACTTTGCCTCAACGACAAATTAAATCCATACAAAGCCAGAAAGCATCAGAGATGCCATTATCCTCAATAGACTTGCATCAAGGATAAACATAACTTGCAGTGCCCAAAGGAAAGATAGTAAAGTGCCCAAAATAAGATATTAAGAGCCAAATTAATTGGTGACATAAGCAGGTACAAGTACATTGAGTGAAATGGAGTAGCTTATGCCTGCAATGAAAATAACCATAAGCATTTAGCATTTTCCTCCTCAAGTCTTTGTTTAAACGAATCTGAATTTATTAGTTTTCTGCTGAATAGATATGATAAATTCCTATTGAAATTATCCTCTGGTGAGCAGCAATAAATACCCGGCAATATTCTTTCAAGTGAGCCATTATTTTTATCTGGCTAAGAGCAAATCCAGGTTTTCTGCACACACAGATGAAAGCCACGTTCAGTGCAACAGGCAGGTGCAAAACAGCACGGTGCTGCCGAGGAACAGGGAAACCTCCAGAAGCTCCACAAGTGGAGCAACTCAGATGTTCCTCCTTGACTGAGTCCATGCTGTAATAATACAGAATAAGTCCATACATAATGTACACGCCCCTATTCCTTCTTATTTGTTTTGTTTTTTGTTATCATAGAATCTTAGAATCATTAAGGTCGGAAAAAATCTCCACAATCAATTCTGTAGTCCAGCTATCCACCTACCACCAATACTGCCCACTAAACCACGTCCCCCAGTGCCTTTGCCACAATAATAAATTAAATCCATACAAGAGGTCAAAACTTTCAGGGCATAATTCAACAAAGAAAATATGCACTGCATTCAGATCAGCCCATGCAATAAGGACGGGGGGGTCAAAATAACCCCCTGTGATTCAGATGGAAACAGTTAGAGGCCTGCTACTCCACCTGGACTGTCACAACTCCATGGAGCCAGATGAGATTCACCCATAAGGTGCTGAGGGAGTTGACAGAGGTGACTGCCAAGCCACCTTCCATCATCTATCAGTAGTCCTGGTCAACCAGAGAGGTCCAAGAGAACTGCAGGCTTGCTAGTGAGACTTACATCTACAAGAAGGATCATAAGGAGGATCCGGGAAACTACACGCCTGTCAGCCTGACCTCAATGCCAGGGAAGGTTATGGAGCAGATTGTTTTGAGTGCAATCACATGGCATGTGTGGGACAACCAGGTGAAAAAGCCCAGTCAGCATGAGTTCATGAAAGGTCTGCCTCATCAACCTCATCTCCTTCTGCGACTGAGTGACCCACCTGGTGGATGAGAGAAAGACTGCTGACGAAGTCTGTCTTGACCTCAGAAAAGCTTTTGACAGTCTCCCACAGTATTCTCCTGGAGAAGCTGGCAGCCCACGTCTTGAACAGGTACACTTCTTGCTGGATAGAGAAGTGGCTGGAGGGCCAGGCCCAGACAGTGGTGGTAAATGGAGTTAAATCTAGCTGATGACCAGACAGACGGTGTTCCCCAGGCATCGGTACTACGGCCTGTCCTGTTCAATATCTTTACTGATGACCTTGCTGAAGCGATTCAGTGCACCCTCAGTAAAGCTGCAGACGACACCAAGCTGGGAGAAACTGTCAATCTGCCTGGGGGTATGAAGGCCCTACAGAGCGATCTAGGCTGGATCACTGGGCTGAGGTCAACGGGATGAAGATAACAAAACCAAGTGCTGGGTTTCAGTCACAACAACCCGATGCAGTGTTAAAGGTTTGGGGCAGGTTGGCTGGAAAGCTTTGTGGAGGAAAAGGATCTGGGGATGCTGGTCGATGCTCTGCTGAACATGAGCCAGCAGTATGCCTGAGTGGCAAACAATGCTAATGGCATCCTGACTTGTATCAGAGAGAAGGTATTTAGTAGGACTAGGGAGGTGATCATCCCCCTGTACTCAGCTCTGGTGAGGCTGCAACTTGAGTGCTGTGTTCAGCTTTGGGCTACTCACTGCAAGAAAGACACTGAGGCCCTGGAGTGTGTCCAGAGAAGAGCAGCAAAGCTGTGAAGGGTCTGAAGCATAAGTCTTAAGTGGAGTGGCTGGGGAAGCTGGAATTGTTCAGTCTGAAGAAGACACCTTATTGCTCTCTATTACTACCCGAAGGGAGGCTGTGGTGAGGTGAGGGTCCACCTCTGCTCCCAGGTAACAGCAATTGGACAAGAATGGCCTCATGTTGCACCAGGGGAGGTTCAGGTTGGATTCTAGGAATAATTTCTTCTCAAAAAGAGTGGAGAGCTACTGGAACAGGCTGCCCAGGGAGGTGTTCAAGAAATGTGCAGACATGGCACTGGGAGACATGGTTTAGTGGGTAATATTGGTGGTAGGTGGATAGCTGGACTACAGGATTGTGGAGGTCTTTTCCAACCTTAATGATTCTAAGATTCTATGATAACAAAAAACAAAACAAAACAAAAATGTAGTAAGAATGCAGATAGTACTTGTCACTAGGAAGAGAAGAAATCACTCCTTGTCAAACTGATCATCTAAACATACATACAAACACACAAATTGTTTCCCATATAGGAGAAAAAAATATATTTTTTAATAGCATCCAATTTGTGCTCCATTACACAAACACACGTCTGTGCATCACCTCAGCACTTCCCAGTGTCCTCCAGCTAAGGCATTTAACAGATGGGTGTTGTGAGCCACTTTCAAGCACTGCTGCTTAATTCTAGAGGAGATAAAACCCTTTTGAAGTTCCTGGCTCAGGAAGTTCAGAGGTCAGGCTGCTCGCCTAATTTGCTCTTATACAAAGATCCAAAGCAGGAAATGCCTCATCTTTTAAACCTTCCACTGAAGATATCATTTATGGTGAACTGTCAACCACCACTGGGTTTGTTTCACACAGCAGTGCGCAGCCCTGCACCTCAGCATGCTCAGGTATGATGGGCACTTGGTGGAGCACAAACTACGAGATGTATTCACACTATCACATCATCACACTGCAGGTATTTATTTGTTTAATGAAATGTGAGTCAGTGAGTGAGCTCACATGAGATCTGATCTTTGCATCCCATACCCATACTGCGCTATCCACCAACAGAAGCTCTAGAACTCAGCTCATCTCGTTGTTGGCTGGAGGTGCCTCCTCATTGCTCAAACCCAAGCAGTGTAACCCTGCTTCAACCAAACACACATGGGAAGAAACAGAGCCGAGAGGGAACAAAAAGCTGTTGCACTGAGAGTGCTGCTTTGCCGATTCTTAATTCTCTCCCTCGTTCCATCCTCAGGCTTTCACACACATTGTTTATCTTTTAATCCAGGAGCCTTACACAGGGAAGAACCATCATTATAACATAATCCAGGATCTGGGCCAACATATGACACAGAGTAGCCCTAAATCTCCTAAAGCCCTTCAAAGGAAGCAAACCCAGCAAGCCAATGTTCAGGCGGTTCTGCAGCACCACAGTTTGTTTAGTCCCAATGTGCTGCCCTCCTCAGGACCCTCGTGGTCTCTGTGATCAGCTCCTGGTGTCCACCTGCAGACCCAGCACCCAAAGAGCACTGCCAAGCTCTCAGGTTTCTTGCTGTGACAGGGGTTTATTTTAGTGTTTAAAGCAAAGTGTGTATGTTTTTTTAACCACTCATATTTTCTAATAAATTTCACAGTCTTCTTTGTTATCTTCCCATAGCTTCAAAAATCAAAAGATCCAGCAACAAACTTTATCTCCTAACAAAGAATTTGATAAACATAAAAAGAAATGGCTCACAAAAGCTACGTCTATAGTGAAGGAAATATTACAACGTCCACAGTCCTTCTTCACTTTGGCTTTCCATTCCCACAAACCCTCAGGAGAAGACCACTGCTCAGGTAACTGCAAAAACAAGGGCTTAAAGAAAGTCACTGCAGCTGTCCGGGTCTTGAAAGCCTCTTTCCCTCCTCCTCCTTCCCATTTGTCTTTTTTTCCTCTGAGTATCCTCACCCAGGAGATGTAAGGGAAAGCAGACATAAGAATACACCATTGTCATTAATGAATTGGCTCAGTCATGCTGTTAACAGCCCTATTTAATTGTATAGTAGTATTTGCTTGGCAGCTTCCTTCACTATAATGTACTAACAATCTGCTGCACTGTCCCAAATGAACTACCAGGGCTCAGTTTACCATGGCACTGTATTCACACCAACTGCCCGAAATTTTATCCATTTGCCTCTTACAGTTCTGTAATCAAGCATATAGTCAAGGCTAGAGTAGTCAGTATTCACCTCAGCTTTCATGACCAAAGCACTCAAAGAAATACTAGTGCACAGCAGTACTTACCAGCAGCATCCTCATCGTGGGCAAATGTGTCATTAATCATGAAGTGAGGTGTCCAAGCTGGTGGGTTTGGGTCTGTTTTGTTTTGCTTTTAGCTTTTTGTAGAAGAGAAATGAACATTATCAGAACGACTGACCTATCAACAGTAGGACTCAGAACCTAGAGCAGAACCATAGAGCAGTCTGACATGGAAGAGGTCTTAAAACTCGTCCATTTCCAACCACTGCCACAG
The DNA here is from genome assembly GCA_035772895.1 of Perdix hodgsoniae. Classification (NCBI taxonomy): domain Eukaryota; kingdom Metazoa; phylum Chordata; class Aves; order Galliformes; family Phasianidae; genus Perdix; species Perdix hodgsoniae. The sequence goes on from JAPSGF010000032.1 coordinate 1,834,683, forward strand.
GCAGGGACACTTCCTGTCAGGTGAGGCTGCCCCAAGCCCTATTTATCCAGGCCCTGGATCATCAAGTACAACTCTTCTTTCTCACCACTCCTCTTTGTTACTGTTACTTACCTTCCATCACTTGATATAAACAGTCTGCCCAGAAAAGTAAAGCCCAGAAAAAATCTAAGACTTCCATCCTAAATAATCACAAAAGCTAGTTGTGAATGGCTATGGATGTGGCCACAGAAAGACACAACTGGATCTCCCTTGGAAATGCCCCATGGCAGCAGGGACAGCCTGGTGCCCCGGCCCATAGCACTGATCTGCCCCCAGTGCTCTGCCTGCCCCTACAGGGAGGGAGATTTATGCACGTGGAAAAGAGCATCAAACTCTAACCTGCACCCTGCGCTAAGCAAGGGAGGTAGCTTCACATGGCACCTGTTATCTGAGGCTCACAAAGCACTTCTAAAAATTCAGTATTCCCCTTATGCAGACAAAGAAACAGCAAAATTACTCAATCCAAACAGAGCTGGAGAAAACAAAAGCCACAGCTCTGCATGGCACTGTATAGGTTTTTTTTTCTTGTTTTTTTTCCCTTTTGTGTGTGTGTGTTATGTCTAAAAGACAGCAAAAACTCTTTCCACATTTTTATTAGACATGCTATTTTAAAAGATTGCATTTTGGAAAGTCCATGCTCCTTTCCTTTAGATTTCTTTATCGTGCTAATTGACCCTGCCAGCTTCACGGGAATCAATCCAGCTGCACAGGGCAGGCGCGAGCTGTCTCTGTTAACAAGCCACTGCGGGCTCCAGCCCGACCCCACTGGGAATCCATAACAGCAGCTGCTCTCATTGGCTTCAGCAGGAGTGGAGAACCTCCTCCAGGCTGAGGAAGGTGATCCTATAGAACAGGAGACAACGAGCAAAAACAGAGAGGGAATCACTCCTGCGCTCCCACAGACAAGAAATACTTGTAATTTCCAGCTATTTAAATGCAATGAGGTCAGAGTAGAAGAGAAAGGTCTGGTACAATTGATCCCAGAACTAGGAAACAATAACACTTTGGAACCAATATGGATTTTCTTTAACAACAATGTAAGAGGGCGTGTTGCAAAAATAGCAAAAACAGATAAATATAGAAGACCTGTCTTCCACTGAAGAGCCAAGTGCTGGAGTCTCTGTTTACATGTACATTACTAGCAACACCATGCACTGTATCAAATTACAGTGTGATTTCCATTTCAGTGCATGCAATTCCTCCCCACTACCCCCACCAGTCTCACGAGGAATCACACTGCTAGGCACAGCAAAAAAAAGTCCAGACACCCTTGGCTATAAACGCAGCTGTCTTGCCTTGTGATGGGATGCTTTCCTTTACACCACAGTGCATCCACACAGCTAAGTGGAGGAAATTGGTTTTTTCCTCCCCACACTTCAAATATTTGCCTAAGTATCCTTTCCTTTTCACTACTTGATGAGAGTCAGCTACCATCACCAGTCTGCTACTGCTAAACATTCAAACTCAGCTGTTGACAAAAAGAAGAATCGCAGCATAAAGGCAGGGAAGGCAACTCCATGAGAAGCTTTGTTTCTGCTCTCTGCAGCCTTCCTGGGCAGCCCGGTGAGCTGGCTCGGCTGCAGCTTCCCAAAACACAGCACTTGTGGCATGGCTGCTTCTGGGCTTCCCAGCCTGCTGCTGACCCGGCACAGCTGGGCGCCAGAGGAAGCTGCAGCAGGGCTGGAAATAATAATAAACATCATAAACAACTAGAAAGCAAATAATTAAAACTGTTGGGTTTGTTTCTCCTGCTAATGTAGATGGGAGCACAGCTCTTTAATACGTCACATCTAAAAGAAAATGTACGCAAAGCTACCAACCTGTAGGCAACAAGAAAGAATATACAGAATAAACTGAAAGAGCCCACATCACGCCTATAGCACAACAGAAGCTAACAGCTTGGGTTAGGGGACACTTCTGCCCCCCATAGTTATGGTGGGACAGCAATACCCATTTACTCTGGAGACACAAAGAGGATCATCAGAGGATACCCCCAACTTTAAAATACAATTGCACTGCTGCAAAGCAAGGCTGATCTCAGAGCGTTCTGCACACTGATCTGTACACTTTCCAGGGAGGCATCTCCCAACCCTGTAAGTTAGAGAAGCAATGCCCCTGAAAAGAAAATAACCAAGAAATATGCATTCCAGACCTTTCACGAAAACCAAGTGGAGCATTATGCAGTAGGGGAGGGGGTCAAGCATCTCAGACCACTTGATTCGTGAATAGAAATGCATTCTGCAGTCTCTGGCACACACTTAGCTCATGCAAACAAGCCTTTGCTGCCAAATGACACGTTTACACATCAGCCTCCAATCTGGCGCTCATTCTTTGCTTCTTCAGAGGCTTCTTCCTAAACAGATGAAAAACTTCTGGCCACAGAAGTCGAAGCAGCTCACCTTCAGCTTACCTCCTAACACTAACGGCAATCAGCTGCCCACAGACCCAGAGCAGCCACAACAGTGCTGTTAGAGACAACCACAGCCAGCAAGCTGCCTATTACACCGCATCCCCAGGTCACCGGGCAGATTCAAGACATTTCAAGCAAAATGCATTTTGAAGGAGCGACGCCAAAGCAGGGCAGCGAGAGAGGAGCTGGTCAAGGCCGGGGTTGGTGCTGCCTAGGAGAGCTTTATGCCGCTCTGCTGGGCCATTCTCCAGGAGCAGCAGGCAGTGCTGAGCCTCTGGAGCACCCACATCCCTCTCACATCACTGAGCACTTTGAGGCACGCTCCCAGCCCCGTTGTTTCCAAGAGTGGGAAGAACAAAAGCAGCTGCACACTATGGTTCAGAATTACAGGGCTCAGCTCACAGAGAGAGCAGCACCGAAGTCCTGGTGGCTTTTGAGGAGGTTACAACTCACATAAAAGCTGAGAAGCTGTTTTCCTCTCCTATCACTCTAATTAATTGTGCAAATGAGAACAGGGCCTAAGTGAAGGTACTGCAGAGTGCGACTCCAAGGCGCCTTGCAGCCTTGCAGCTTTTAGCTTTCAGCACAAACACCCAAAATTCTGCTCACTGCTATTTTCAAGAAAAATAAACAAACAACAGGCTCAGACTGGGAGTTTTGTTTCCCCCCCCACACTTTACCTTTAGAACAGTCTCACTTTAATATCTAATTGGCTAAATGATCCAGATTCACTTTTTCCCAGGGAAAGAACGCCTGGGAACGGGTCGCTATCGCACAGTGGGCCCTGCAGTACCCCTGGAGCACACTAACAGAGAATGAGGAAGCGCTGCCCACCAGCTGCTCCTCTCCCTGCACCCAGGCCTGCAGGAGGATGCCATCGCTCCCAGGCGTCTCCTCCTCCCTGGGGCACACAGGGCTGAGCCAGCAAAGAGGATGCTCAGGAAAGTTGGCTCCCCAGAGACAGCTCATGTTTGGTAGTGGCAAAGGGGGGATTACAGCCAGGCAAAGCAAAGCAAAAGGGCATACAGAAACACTAGCCTTCTTTGAAACGGTCTACAGATTCCCCACTTAGACTTCACCAAAGCTTTCAACTAAAAACCCATTGTTTGGGAGGGAAATTTTTTAAAAGAAACATAAAACACATCCTCCCCATCCCTGAAGATGCCCCAGTGCCTCTGTGTGCGCGCTCACGCTGACTCACACCCTTCCCAGAGGAACTTAAAACCCAGTGTAATTGATGCTCTACCAATTTGGAGAGGGGTTGGAGCCATACAAAGAGACCCTTTATCTTACAAACAGAACAAAACGAAGCAGAAACGAACTCATTCTCAGGCTTATAAAACAGGCCTTTACAGATAATTATGTTTTATTACTCTTCATTTTATGAGAATTGTGTTATACAAAACAAATACCAGATGCCTATTTGTTTCATATTGGGAAGGGGGGGTGGGGAATGAATCTCTTCAAGCACTGCCGTAAGCAGCACTGCTTTTAATTAAACACAATAAATGCATAAAAATGAATGCTGTTTGTAACCAGCAGGTAGGAAGCAAATGCAAAAACTGTAGCCACTAAAAGAGCCTCTTGTCCCCAAGCTCCCACGGCAAGTGCCTGGGGTCTCCAGCTGGTGCTCCGGGAGCAAGGCTCCTGAGATCTGATTTTTTCTTGAAAATTAATACCCAACTCTGCAGATAACCAAAAGCTTGAAAAAAGGAGGTGAGGAACTTATATGCTACTGCTACTGAAATGATGCAGAGACTCAACAAGGAAAACCTGTGAGTTATAAATAAGCCAGCCACGCAGCTTAAAGAGGAAGCTATGGGTTCAAATGATGGAAGATGAGGGTGAAGGCAAAGAAATGCAAAAGGATTTCTGGCAACTCTGAAATAAAGCAATCAACCAAAGTAGCAGCACTGACATCTCAATATGAGCTGTATTCTTTCACTTGCTAGGCTGACACAACAATCCTCCAGAAGCACGCAGGACCCAACCCCACAACAGAGACCAGGGACACGCACTGGAAACATAGAGAAGACAACTGGAGGGAAGCACACAAAGCACGCACAAGCACAAAAGCAAGAATTGGACACAACTCCTCAAGGAAAATAGAACATGCCCAACTTCTCAGCAACAGCCAGATGTCAGCGGTCCACCCCCACAGAAGAATCACTAGGAAATTCATTTCCTATTTGCACTGGTGGTTTCCTTTTTCATTTTAATTGCATCAAGATCCAATCATAGAAGGACAATAGATGCTTCTTTCTCAAGGCCAATACTAGCTGTGCACTGTCAATCCAGTTTTCAGCATCACACCTGATACTGCTGTAACGCTAACATTCTGCAGAAGAGACCAGAATTGTGTTGGCAGGATCGTGCTCCAGTGGGAATCTTCTCCTAGAAAGACTTTGTGAAAGAGAGATTTTATAGACAGTGCAGTAGCAAATGCCAAACACGTAACAGTGGAATGGTTTCCATGTTTAGCTATTCAATTCCACGTTTCCCTACATTGTAATTGTTGAGAGTGTCTCCTGTCCCACCCTCCACCAGTGCCTGTCCTCAGCCTTAACTATCTCCTCATTGTATTTACAAATATCCATTGCATTCTACACTTTATTAGTCCAGTCAGTTAATTGTAAGACCCCAGTACCACTCAATACAATTATAGCAATCAGTGCATTGATTATTGTGAAACATGGCTATCCGGAGGATAAAGGTGAAGTCAACAAGAAGCATTGTTGTAAGCAGTAACTGCACTACCAGGGCAACCTGGGGCCACATCACCACCCCCAAGCCCATAGCTCTCATTTCAGACACAACATGGATTTTGCTGCTAATTATTTTACTGTGACCTGTGGCAGAAGGGTTTTTCATTAAAATGAAACAACATTAAAAATCCTTTTTGCTAGAAAGGTTTATTATAGGCTGCTAGAAGCAGCCACCCGAACAAAAGCAGAAAAGCTGTTTTCATTGGAAATTCAGGGATGTTTCTACACACAAAGCCAAAGGACACGCATTCTAATCACCACATTTGCTATTTCAGCTTGCAGTGCCTGTGGCAGCTGGTTAGCCAGCAGTGTAAGGGGAGCATGTTGGGCTACTGAGCCTGTGAGTGTTGCTGCATCCCCAACGTCCTCCAGAGGCTCAAGTGTTCCAGTGGCTCACCTCTTCTCTCCATCACTTCATTCAGTCAATTTCATCTTGCCACAACAGCGGTGCCATTAAAGGAAAAGGGGGAGTGGGAAGAGTGTGCTAAAACGAAGCAAAAAAAGGATTATTTGGGGCTGAAAAAGACAATCTGACAGAGGAATCTGGCAAGAGCTGACACTGAGAGCCAGAGATGAAAGTGCTAAGCATGGGACCTGCGGTGCACGGAGGGCAATGGTGGCATGATTCTCATCAGGAAAACACGTCTCTAACACCTCCTGAGCATCACTCCCATAAAAGAGCCAGATAACAACCTAGGACTATGAAATTTAGCTGAGTTCTCATCTTCTGTCAAATATACATGACAGCGCCTTGAGACACGCGGCCAAGTCAAAACTAAAACAAAATGGTTTTTAAACCTTTCTTAAATGGATCCATGTGCCAAAGCCAGCCATGCAGCCTGAGAACATGCCAAGCAGTAACGGGAAAGAGAATGCCAGCCCGCGTTAAGATCTGTAGAACTGCATTTAAAAACACAAGCAGGGAATGAAGAGAGAGAAATGAAAATGAACAATTGCCTGAAATACTTCCCTGAAATACTTCCCATATTCGGAAACGTCCCCTTAAAATCCCTACCTGTTCCAGTCACCTTGCTGCTCTCGGATTTTTATTACTCTTACTTGCGAGAAATTCTCCGGCACTTAACATGCAGGAGCGGTACACGGGAATAGATCCTGCTGCCATAGATAATGCGGTTCTAAGGGAAACCCATCAATTGTTAATGGCCATGCAAATTGTTGAAACTAGAGAGTTATTCACAGTTATCTCACTGTGATTTGGTAAGTGTCCATGCCTGATGCGATCACTCACTTGATATATTATTCCATTACCATTCAAGCAGCAGCCTTACCTTTCAGTTTTAGGAGGAACAAAAAGTGTGAGAGAGAACAGGAGGGTGAAGGGCTGCTATTTGTTTTCAACTATCTTAAACAGCCACACGTACCTTCTCGTGAGAAGGTTTTACAGCACAGTAAATCTCTCCCTGAGACTACAGTCGTGACTTACTGAATTTCTTAAACCCCTCTGATCAGAAACTAAAGAAGTTTAGCACGCAGTTCCAGACCCCGCTCTTGCAAGGCACCTCCTTAGGTTTCACCCAAACACGTGGTTCCCACATCCTTTGTGGCACTGGATTTTCAGGCTGCAGATTGCACACTTCTACATTTTCTGATCAGGGTTCTCTACTGCTTATACAAAAATGTGCTGACACCCAGTAAGCTACAGGTGTTTCCTCAAACCCGTAATGCATTCACTCTCTTTCGGCACCAACTTAGCAATTATTAATTTTCAGCATTACTGCAGCTCCAACATATTAGATGCCTTTTTTTGTTGTTGTTGTTGTTGCCTCCTGCCTGTGATTTATTACTTTTAGAGAAGCGTAGTTTGTTTTTCTATTTTGTTTGTTCGTTTACAAACAGCCCTTCAGGGGGAAATGTTATTCTTCTTTATAAAGTAATTCTGAAATCGCAGGATACAAAATAAATCCTGTAATTATGTTTCTCACTGGGATTAGGTAAATTATATTTAATTAAAAAAACCTGCTAGCACCCAGCACAATGGCTGGTGACAAATCGAGGAGATGAAACATTTATGTGTTTATCTTCCTGCTGCAGCTGATTGAGTCCCTGAGCAGGCACACCCATTCCAACCTTCTCAGACATAGAACCAGACATTAAAACAAAGACTCGTCCTCCCCTCAAGACAAAGGTTCTGACTTCCAGAGGTTGCCCCTGGTTTCATTCCTGCAGACTGAGCAGAGGGAGGTTCCACGGGCCTTGAGCAGTCACCCACAGAACCACCCAACTGCACCAGCAGTTGGTGCTGTGATGGGCATCTGCCATGGTTTGCAGAGAAAGATCTGTTCAGAAGTCAAGACTTTATAAGGTGAATAAAAGAAAAGCAAGATTTGTAACCGAACTCCCTGCAGCTGCGTGAAGGAAACGCTTGGTGCTGGCTTAGCCTATGGCCAGCAGGGTCACATCTGCCCCAGAACTATAGCTAGAGGAACCATGCTAACCTGCTTCCTGCGCATACTTCCAGCAGTAGACGCAGGAACCCACAAGGAGAGGCATTCTGCAGCACCAGGGGATTTCCACAGCTTCTTCTTCTGCGGGCTTGCAGTCACACTCCCATCCACATTCCTGTACCCAGCGCGATGCAGCCACGCTCATCCTGCAGTGCTCTCACCAAGCCAGGAGCCTCTGGGTCTTACAGCTGTGATGTTTTAGGGAATCACGTACACCAGACATGTCCAACTTGTGACCCGCTGATGGCACTGTGATGGTTGTGCCATGCCCCGTGCCACCATGGCAGCAGCTCTGCCACTGCCCCCCCCATACAGGGGCCTGGCCTGGTCACAGCCATCATGGCATCACTTCTGACTGTACGTGCATTTGTGATCAACTCTTTCCAAGGGTGAACCACAGAAGAGTAACACTTCATCAAGAATCTCTGGTGAGCACCTTGAGAACTCACTGTAAACTGCAACCACTGCCACTGCACCAGCATGATACTGTAGTTTCACAAAAACAGGGACTGATATCCCACTAGTTTTACTGCCTTCTTCTTAATGTGTGTCTTAATGGAATCCTAATAATGATAAGTTCTGTTACTTACATACATAAACTTTATTGCATATTTTATGAGGGCTGCTCTGAAAGTAATGCCTCCTATTCCATTATGTTGGCCTGTGACATCAGAGGCGGATGGTTTTGGTACAGCAGCAGAGGCTGAACCTTCCCACCAATATCCCGTTACTTGCTGCTGTCACGCAACAGATGGCAGCAGAGGGGCAGTCTGACAGAAGACAGTCTGACATGGGAGTGCATATGAAGCAAAGCTGTGTCACCAAATTCCTCACGCAGAAAAAATTGCACCTATTGACACTCATCGATATTTGCTGATTGTTCATGGAGACCAGACGGTGGATGTGAGCACAGCGAGGCGCTGTGTTTCAGCACTGGCAACAGCAAGTCACCTCAGCAGGCTCTACGAAAATGCATAGCTAATATGTGTAAATAGGTGACTGTGTTGAAAACATGTTTTGTAGCTGAGAATTTGCTCCATTAACTAGTGTTACTGCGCTCTTTGTATCTGTTGCAGTTTCCATGGAAATAATTAAAAGGCATTACTTTCAGAGCAACCTTTGCAGATGCAGCTCTAGACAATTCCCATTTACTCAGTGTAGCCCAAGCAAGACAAAAGGCTGGACATCCGGGATGGATGGACATCCACGCCCTTCTGCGGCATCGAAGAACTGATCAGCACCAGGACCAGGTCCCCCACACCTACTTTAAAACATTCCGGCACACATTTTCCATTGAGGACCCGCGGCTGCGTGCAGCCATCAGCGCTGCGCTCCGTCCTGCTGAGGAGCCGAGCAGTGATTGATCCCATTGATTTGTGTCAATGGGCTGACACAGCCGCATCGAGCAGCGCTAATTTGGTGGGAGGGGAACAGAGCTGCGCTGCCTGCAGCCCAGCGTCCTGCTGAGGTGCTGCTGCTGCAGCAACGGGGCCGTGCCGGGATCACACGGGAGCAGGCAGACACTCCTCCTGACCGTGTTTACAGCTAACACGCTGTCGAACGCCTAACTGTATAATTATAATCTATTACAATTATGCAAAAAAGTAACATCTCAGAAAGGCCTTCTCATTTCCCATTCTTAGCACTGAATACTTTTGTTTTGCAGCCAATCAACTAAATTAGCCCTAATTCTGCTTCATTCACAAACACAAAGAGAATATTAGAGAAAAAAAAGTGAACAAACGGGAAATTCACTTTGGAACATAGGAATTATTTTGTTTTCATCTATCTCTGGAATAGAAACCAGGGGGAAGGAAGCCCACTTCAGCACGGGCAGCTCTGCAGACTCCTTCGCAGCACTGTGCAGCTCTCTGTACGGCACCAGGACTGGCAGCGCCTCAGCACCCGGGTGAGCAGTGACACTTAGAGCTGTCCAAAAGAAGCAATGGGAACCAAATAACTCATATATTGAAACTGATCATACACCGTGATCTACGAAACCTGAAAAAAAACCCAACAAATTAGTTTTTGTGTGATGTCTAGAGAAAATGGCACCTCCTTCCTCTCATGACTGAGGAGTCCCAACCTCCACAACTGGCTCAAAGTTCTGTTTCCTTATTCCCATTCACAGTACTATTTTAGAAAGTCACATCACATTTGAAAGTCATCTAACTGCATATGCTCGTTTAGGTTCTTTCTCAGCAGAGCAGCTAGGCACAAAATTCTGCTGAGCAAGTGCCTGGATTTCTTAAAGCATTACTTCTCTTTCCTCATGTGAAACAAATCTCCTCTTTTGTTCTCATCTAGAATTCACTCCCCCAGCTAGGTTCCTCTGCACAGCCCCAGCGTGCCCATCTCCCATCCAGCTGTGGGCCGGCCACCTCCTGCTGCAATTCCAGGACAAGGACTGCTTGGAGCATCCTCCTCAGCCTCCCCCAGTGCAGGAGTTCAAGCTGTCGCAAACAGCATCTGCTCCACGCACAGAAGAAAGTACCACCCCCAGCATCCTCTGCCTTGGACTTGCAGCCCCCCAGCATAACAGTGAGTATAGGCTGGCCAGAACACCCATATGCCCCTGAAAACTAAGCATCCCGGAAAGCTGCAGAGCCTTAAATATAACCTAAAGTTACACATTCCTGTGTGCTGAACTCATCTCCCTACAACACAGAACAGGAATACTCATCTTGCATCATCCCCCAGCAATAGCCAAGTCCTCGAGAAATAAAGCCACCAGGGCAGGATGCGGCCATCGCTTCACTTCCAGTTATCCGTGTGCCCACCGACTGCTTTCCCCTGGGTATTACAGCAGTGTGTTTACCAAAGACCACAGAACTCTGTGGATTTGCTGAAAGAAACCTCACGGTGAGAAAGGGAAAGCAATCGCAGATAATACTCCAGAAATCATCAGATTACAGCACATTCTCTTGACTCACATCTGTTGAGTAAATAAGTGTTTTGTGCCCACCAGTCTCATTTACTTCCCTCTCACAGTCGGCTGCCGTTTTCCTCTCCAGCGGACTGTTCCAAGGCTGTATATGGGCCAAACTGCTGGATTATTTCCAGCAGAGTCAAACTGAAACCCAAGTTTCAGTTTGATCTTCCAACAGTAGGTTGGATGCAATAACTTTCCCAATATTGTATGTAGTTATGTGCATTTACCCTTCTCTTGGGGCAGATGCAGGGCATGAGCAGCACATCCTAAAAATCAAAGAATTATTATGGCTGGAAAGATCACTACCATCACCTAGTCCAGCCATCAACTTATCACCTCCATGCCACTGAATCACACCACTCAATGCGACATCTACTCTCTTCCTGAACACCTCCAAGGACAGTGATTCCACAGCGCCTAGCAGCCCTGTTTCAGTACCTCATCCCTCTTCCTGAGAACAATTTTTTCCTAATATCCAACCTGATATGCAACCTTGCTACAGGCATCTTGCTAGAGCACAGCTGGTCTCAGTCTGGGCTGGAATCATGACTTCCGGCTCAGTGTTGGGTTGGGTTCAACAAAGTGCCATGACCCATTTCAGGTTTAATTCTGCATAACGTGGATGGCTTGGACCATTTTTTGTTTGAGTTCTGTTCTACTGCCACACAGTGATAATTGTTTATCAGTAAATTATCCTGCGACACCTACATTTCTGCCTACAGAAAAAGGACCAGAGCAGCCACCTGCTGTAACAGTTTGTCACCACACAGCCTCGGGTTAGACGCTTGACAGAAGCGATGTAGAAAAGCCTGGAGCGAGCAATTATAATAATAACTCACCCCACAAGAAAGCTTAATCACTCAGTTAGGAGGGAGGCTGGATGCACCCACAGGCAGAGTGCGTGACCCTGTGCAAGTGGGGCGGACAGACACTGGAGCATGTGGGATGGATGAACAGCACACACCTGTGGGGTGCCAGCACAACGTCCCCTTATGGCATGCATCAGTAGCAATTACCATCCTTACCTTGATGTTTTTGTGGGCACGTGCATTGCACCTTTCTCAAGAACTCACAGCTTTGCCCATCTGCTCTAACAGACACGTTAGGACAACCTGATATGCACTGAGCATGGGGAGGAACGTTGCAACAAATGCTGTGCTTCACCAAGGTGTGCTGAGGCAGGAGAACTTCGTTATTTACCTGCTTACTGCTCTTTGGAATAAACACACTGCAGAACAGGCAAATTTCCAGTTTCTTGAAAATTGATATGAAAATAAAAAAGCAGTCTGATGGGGACAGGTCTCTGCCAAGGAGCCAAGACGCTCTGGGAAAACGCCCAAGGTCTCTTATCAGTTCTTGAGTTTCACCCAATCCCGAACAACAGACGGGTGATATTTGGGATCCATGAGCCCATTCTGCACCAGCTCAGCTCACTGCTCTCAGGGTCAGATCCGTTCCAGACAGACAGCACAGACACTTCTCAGCCCTGTCCTGAACAGCTGCATAAAAGCTCATCTGTAACACTGTATCAGTAACGTACCTTCATATTCTAATAACAATGCACTGAAGCTCAAGGTGTTGAAAAAGGAATTCCGCGTTTGTTCAAAACACGCACACACATGCACAACACTGAGATTCTCATCACACGTTCAGCAGGCACGCCTGAGCCTTCCTGCATGTTTCCACGCCAGTCCTGCGAGCAGCACACTCAGCCCTAGTGCGCAGCACTTCGTTATTTCCACGTGTGTACATAAGCCCTGGTGAGGAGGAAACAAAACTGAAATTGCTTTTCTTCGCACTGTGTGCTCACTGCACACCCCTGTAACCTTTGCTCAGGACGGCGCTTTTCTGGCAGGAGGTGCAGCAGTTGACACACGTTCCACCAGCAGAGTGCACACCAGGTAAGCCTGCAGCGCACCAGGGATTACAGAAAGCAGCACACATGCATCTGGCTGGGTGTTTTCCCCATAACACCCCACACAAGCATGCTGAAGGTCCCCGTGCGCCCTGCAGAGCTGTCTCAGATACAAGCACGCTATCTGCCAGCACCCAGGCAGCCCCAAGCAGGTCTAAGGGCGGCCACTCCTTACCGAAAGCCCTCAGCCTCCTCTTGCCGGTCCAGTCCCATGCCATGCTGTCCCACAGTTTTTTGCTTGGTCTCAGGCTATTTACACTTCTGGAGCACTGACTGCTTGAAAAGCACTAAGTCTATGAAGAATGCCTAGCTACACAAGGCCTCCACCACCACAAGGAAGTTTACGGTTGTCCAAAAATTTTGCTTACCTTCTCTTCTCCTGCCTCCTCTCTTTGATTCTGTTCATTATCTGTTCTATCTCCCCCATCATTTCATTACGGACATTAACTACAGCTATCCTGCACAGACCGGGTATAAGGGCGCTGAACAACGAGCCCTTACACTTTTGTGTACCTCTGTGCTACGCACCCATTTTCTGAAGGCAGGGCTGCACAGCCAACAACGCCACAGACAGCACTATTTACTCTCCTAGAAAGATCCCCATTCTGGTGTCAATCTATGCATCTGCCTTGACTAAATTATCACATTCTACAATTTCTTTCAGTATCCGTAGCTATTTATATTACCTTCCAAAAAACAATTATTTGGAACCAGTTAAGCCTGTACATGAATTCTGCCTTTGTTTAAAACACACTGTACATATGTATATATTTAGACCGTCATTAAATATTTAAGAGGCTGTCTTCAAACTTCAGCAGCACTGCTTGCTCACTTAACCCTTTGTGAAAGGGAAAGTTCAAAGTTAAAGTCCTTCCGAGCAGGAATTTGGCAAGTCCGATGGTTCCAGCACTGGTGGCAAAGTCTGACTTTGACAGAGCCAAAGGCATTATGGAGAAACCAGAGGTTTTCTTTGTTTTCCTCTACGTTCTGCTTGCTAGTAGTCTAATCATAATAATGCAATTCATTTTGGTCTGCTTTATCTGCTGAGATGCGTAACTGGGATGCAAATTAATTAACTGTAACATACAGACGGATCTTTCAGTACAATTCAGGGACAGGGAGTCTAACACACACGTGCCGTCCGTACCTTCCCCCCAGTGAAAGAAGATGCTTTTGCATTTCTCACTGGTAAGGAGGGCACCTTTCTTGGCTCTGTCACATTCACAGAGAGGAAGGAACACAACCTGCAGACACACAAACCTTGTTCAGCCTACTGTGCAGTAGACAGACCTCCACAACGAGTAACTTACAGTGCGTGCTGCACCGAGGGTAACAGAACACACCCCACCTTACTGACCTGAGATCGCTGTGTTTTACAATCTGACCACCCGGTCAACCCAGCTCAGTCAGCTCTGCCCCTCACATCGAGCCAGCACACCAAAGCCAGCTCTCCATGGAGAGGGCACCAACGCTCTCCTCGGCCCTGCAAAGTGCTGCAGCATAGGACAGCAGGGTGCCGTGTGGCCCTCGCATTCCTACATGGATATGCAATTATGTGCACCTTGGAGAAGGTGCTTACCCTTTCCCTGATTAAAACCTCAAGGACACACTGTTAGACCTGAGCTGAAAAAGCCTTACAAAAGCATTGTGTGTGTGGTTCTCAAGGCCCACACAGTTTACTTAGGCCAGCAAAGGTCCAGCTTAGAGATACTTCCAAGCACCACTGATGGTCAGGTGCCAGGGCAGGCTGAGCGGAGTCCCTCACGGCACTCACATCTGAGCCTTTTGCCCAGCAGAGCAGTTACATGCCCTCAGGATGTGACCTTGTTGGGTTTATGGAGCCAACAGAACTCCAGGTGGGGTCAGTACCCTAATGGTGAAGCAGAACTGAGCATCAGCAGATGGCACACGTGGCTGCCGGCCGGCACTGAGCAGCACAGAGCAGCAGCACCACAGAGGGACACTCTCACCAGACACGAGGCCAAAGGGCTTCAGTAACCGCTCAGCACGGTGTCTGAGCGCCAGGAGCTCAGTGTGCCTCAGCTCTTTGTGTCATCTCATTTTCTGGTAATCATCTTCTTTCACTTCCTGTTTTACCCGGCAGCGCTGCGAGGGAATGCTGAAGGCACCACCAGCACGGCACGGCTGTGTGCCAGCAGGCAGCACGGCACACCTCTGGGGGCTGTGTGTGCACTCAGCCCTGAGAAATAGGCAGCAAAGGGCAAAGCTTAAGAGGAGAGCTGTATCTTGTATTAGGACAAAATAGGCTGGGGGGAAAAAAAAGTTCTTACTCATGTCGAACAATGGCCAGTGTTTGTTTTTGTGACAACCAGACAACGTGGAGCACAGTAAATAATGCAGACCTTTCGTATCTCACAGTTGGCTCAGATTGCTCCTCCTCTGCCAAACAACAGCACAACCAGAAGGCCACGGCCACAGCTCTGCTCTCCCAGTGCCACCCACAGAAGACCCACAGGACCTCTGTCACCAACAGCATCTCTGCACTGCTTCTGCTTTTCATTCTGTATCCCCACTGGGTTTTATACATGCGTGCATCATTGCATCCCCGACCACTAAAAGCTTTCTAACCGCAAGTGGCACTGAACGGCCAGCATTTTGCTGCTGCCTCTCCACTCCGGGGCAGATTTAGCAGGGTGGCCCCAGATTTTGGTGCTCCCAAACCAATCCCTCCCAGCCCCTGTGGCCACTTTCAGTGGGAAGCGGGCGGCCGACGGGAAGTTCTGCTCAGCGCCGATGCCATGGGAGCTCCTCCACCACCCCTCCCCAGGAGCGTTTCCACCCACGCTCACAGAGCATCGCAAAGCCCTTCCCGCAGCCCCACCACGCGCCGCTGGCTGCACGGCACAACGCCGCTCCGCTCAATTCAGCGTCTGCCTCCTGCAACATGGAAACTGTTCTCCTGGAAAACTTCACATGCATCCACTCTGCAGGCAGTGGTGCTGGTCAGCATTTAGATCGACCGCACACAGCTTAATCAGCACCGCAGCGCCGGAGGTAGTTCCCCAGAAGCGATTTTCCCAGCAGCTCTACACACAAACCTGAAAAGCATTCGGGAAGGTACCGGCACAGCGATCCGGTGCTGCCGGCACAGCGCAGGGGACAGCCAGGACACGGAGCGCTAAACACAAACCGTGTTCACGGCACTCACGCATCCCCGCACACAGATGCAGGCACTCGCACGCAGGGCATCAGCACAGCGTTTCCCTTCCCTCCTTTCTGCCCGGCGTTGCCAGCTCCAGCCGAGAGCCGCGAGGCTGTGACACCCGGCAGCAGCCGGCCTGGCAGCGCGAGCCCTTGGCCTCCAACTCTCTCAGCTCCAAGGCAGGGCTGCGAGAGGGCACTGCCCGGGGAGCGCCAGGTGCACAGCATCCCCAGCAGCACCTCCGCCGCCCAAGGGCCACGGGCGCCCTGCCGGGCACGGTCTGCCGGCCGTCACCGTGCGGAGCGGCCACGGACACAGCGACCCACCCGCGGCACCGCGGCTTCAGCGCTCACTTACTTCTCGTATTCGGTGTTGTCTCTATCGCAGCGCGAATCCTTGTGCTTTTGCCAGTCTTTGCCGTGCTTGCAGGTGGTCAGGAGGACAACGTCCTCCCCGTTGTGGACGTGATATAAGGCATTCCTGGTGTCTGACCCTATCCCTGTCAGGTACCTTTTCCCCTTGAATACCAACATGTACTTCCTGAGAGGAGGGATGGTGTTAAACCTCAAAAATCCCTTCTCCCCTCCTGTCCTAGGGTGATCCTTAGAAAAGAGCGGAATAGAAACATCAAAATTGGGTCTGAAGTTCTCGGTGCTGATGCTGGCTTTGGCCAGCATGGCCTGCCCGATGTCGAAGCCCACGTCCTCGGTGTAGTCGGGCCAGGTGCCGGAATATAAATTAAAAATCAAGTGATTTCTCCCGTTGTTCCACAAGTGGAGGCTCTGCACTTTGGAGCGGAGGTTGTGCACGTACTGCGGGGAGAGCTGGTCCCGGTCCAGCGTGTCCAGGCTGAGCACGAAGAGACACGCCTGGCTGGGGTCGGAGGTGTAGAAGCGGGAGCCCTCGATGGCCGCCAGGACGTTCTGGTAGCTCTCGGCGATCTTCTCCCCCTTCTGCTGCGGGTACACGTAGACCTTGAAGCCGTTTTTCTGGCAAAGGGCGAAGTCGAAGCAGGACTCCATGCGGCAGCGGCGCCCGCGGTAGAGGCCGGCGCTGGCGTCCCGCCGCTGCCGGGGGGAGACGCGGGCGCCGCCGCCCTCGGGGCCGGGCGCGAAGGGCCGCAGCGCGTCGGGGAAGCGGGGCCAGGGCCGCTCGGCGCCGGGGCCATGCCGGCTGCTACCGGGCGGCGCGGCGCGGCGCGGGGCGCGGGCTGCCCGCAGCTGCACGCCTCCGAGGTAGAGCAGCAGGGCGAGACAGGTGCCGGCGGAGAGCAGCGTCAAGTAGCGTTTTTTGGCCTGCATGTGTCCGGCGGGGGTCCGGGGGGCTGCGGAGGAAGGCGGGGGCGGCCCGAGTTCGCCGGGCGCCGCTCTCAGCTCCGCTCCGCCATCTTCCCGCCGGCAAACACTTCAAACTCTCTTCGCCCACCTCCGCTCGGCGCCTTTCCCCAAGCCGCGGGCTGGGGCTGCGCATGTGGGCGACCGCCGGAACTTTTCGCCGCCGCTCTCTCAGGGGCGGCGGGCGGCGGCGGGCCGGCGGCGGCCCGGCGGGGCGCCCCGCATGCACTCAGGGGCCGGCCCCCCGCGCGGGGCGGGCACCGGGGCAGCCCCGCTCCCGCCTTCCCGGCCCTCTCCTCCGCCACGCTCCCGCCTCCCGCCCTCCTCCCTCC
>JAPSGF010000032.1:1852437-1928410 GCA_035772895.1 Perdix hodgsoniae
CCTGCCCGCCCGCGGGCCGCGACCCCCGCCTCAGCCGGCCCCCCCGCGCGCCGCCCCCACCCCGGCCCCGCCGCGCTGACCTCATCCAGCCACGCAGCCCCGCGCCCCCATTGGCGGGGCGTCACGTCCGGGGGGGCGGGGCTTCCGCTGCACCCATTCATAAGCCGCCGCCGGGCGGGGGGCGCCGCCGTGCCGCCGCCGCGGGGACGGGCGGAGGGGTGGCGGGAGCGCGGGTCGCCATCCGGGTACCGCGGCGGGGTCGGCCGCGCTCCTCCGGGCCGCGGTTCTTGCGGGTCGGGCCCGCCCGTACCTGTGGCTGCGGGGCTTCGGCAGCCCCGCGCGGTTCGCGCCGCTCCGGGGGTCGGCCCGGGCCTGGTTGGGGTTGACCCAGCCCCGCCCAGCTCGCTGTTGCTGCCGCCCCCTGCCGAGCGGCCACCGTCGTGCTGCGTCGCCCCGGGGCTGGGAGCAGGCGCTCGGGGCAGACCCAAAAACACGGGGAAGAGATAAATAACAGTAAATCCGGAAAGAACGAGCGTGGCTGGCGGGCGGCTGTCCCGGGGCTTTTGGGTGAGCGGCGCCGGGCTGGGCTCGGTGCCCGCCCTGCCCTATGGTACCGCCGCCGCTTAGCGCAAGCGAGCACCCGAGTGCCTGAACGTGCTTCTAGTTATGTGGCTGTGCATCGTCTCTTCTGCTCCTTGGCACCTGGTTCTGTGACTGGCAGCCCGGTGTGCTGCGAAAGTTCTCCCGGAGGCAAATCGGTCCGTGACAAACCCCAGGGCAGGGCTGTAGGATGGCACGGGAGCACGGCGAGCAGCCCAGCTTGCTGCAGCTTTGCCCATGCACGAGCCGCTCTGCGAGGGGTGATTGCATCTCAGGTGGATGTAAGCGCCTCTGTCGTGAGCTCAGCCACCGAGCATGATGGAGTGTATTGGGGACCGCATTCTCTTTCGTATCCCTGGGGCTTCTGTCGTGTTTTCTTGTCCCCCTCCGCTTCTGTGGAGCTGAGAAGAAACTGTGTGCGTGGAGGCACCGTGCCTCCTCATTGAGGAGAGGGACAGCCTGCTGTGGAGGGCACGTTGCTGGCAGTGAGTGGGGTTGGCTCCGCAGCTGGAGCTGAGAGGAGACTTCCCTTCCACAGTAATTCATTTGTAGGGAGGACTGCTAAAGGAAGGAGGCCAGGGTTTGAAGCAGAAGAAAGGAGCGAGAACGGTAAGAAAATGTCACGTTCCCGGAGTGAGGCATTATTGATAGCTAGCTGAGATTTGGGTCTGGGGGCAGAAGGTTTGGCCTGAGACGTGATGGTGAGGAAGCAGGATTAAATATTAATGTGCGTATTAACCCTGTAAGCCTTCCTTGCAACATTTGTCACAGCCCACATGCCAAAACTGGGATGCTGCTGAAGAAAAAGAGGTCAGCTTCTTGAAAGGTGAACTCGGGCTGCTTGCAGAGGCACCTTCTGTCAAGTGCAGGAAGATGGAATCCCATTACTGTCTGCAAATTAAGCCTCTGGGGACTGGTTTCAAACAGAAAGCAGCCTGCAAGCTGTGCTGTCTGTGCCAAGAACTGTTGCAAGCTGATTTTGAAGATCGGGTGCAGGCGATTTCATGGCATGGAGGAACTCCTCACTGCCACAGGAAGGACACTTCCTGCAGAGCTGTGCCACACTAGAGGTGCTGAAGCCATTACCAGCTTCATAATATAGTCTTAGATTTTAAAACGTTTGGATCTGGACACAGGCTGAAATGATGTCATTTTACAACACAGAGAAATGAACCTCTCCGGATCACTGCTGCTCCGCCTGTGCCATATGATCGCTGCGAGTGGACCTGCATGGCACGGCGCTCAGTGCACTTGGGGAGGTGTGTGTGTGCCCCTAGTGGGGCTGTAAAGCCGTGGTGATAACTGCCTTTTCTGAAGACTGCCTTTCTAAGCCTACCAGTAGCTGCTGTCTGTTACTATAGTGGGCGTCACAGGTGCTGACAGAACCAGCAGGCCTGGCTGTGGCCTGACAAAGGCTGCAGGCCCTCCTGACCCCAGTCCTTCACCCTTTGTGCCCTTCCACCTGTCCAATCTGCATTAGTCACCCCGAGAATTGAAGGGGTTAATCAGAGAGGGCTCTTTTGGGATCTTCCTTCTGGTGACCAGGTGCACAGTGTTTGCCTACGTCGGATACCAAGAGTGACCCCCGTGGGTCCACCCTACTGAAACTGTTTTGCTGTGGCTCCTTGTAAGCAGGATTCAAGCACCTTCATCACTTGAGCATCTGCTTGTTTCCTGCGTTTTAGTTCACATGTCAATGCATGCATCATTTTTCACCAAGCTGACACAGGAGGAGCCACTTCAGGCTAAAGTCCTGGCTTCAGGACCCACCACACTCCCTGCAGTGCTATGAATGTGCCTGGGGTCTAATTCAAGTGGGACCACAGTGAGCCCCTGGTAGGAAAATCCTCCCACACCTCAGGGAGGATGCTTCAGTGCTTCTCCCTGGCCGTGGCAAGCCAAGCATCTACGTGTTACTCCTCTGTGTCTTATTTCTCCATGAGAAGCACCTGGCTCCTACACCTCTTAGTAAATCTAACTCTCTGTGAGGTTGTAGACTTGCTCAAGTACCCAGCTCTCACCTGTTTGACCTCCTTTTTTTTCTTCTTTTTTTCCACCTTGAGAAGTGCTGAGCTCAATCTCCAGCTTGGTGAGGCCGTGAGGAGCCTCACCTCGGTTAATTGTGCCATTAGGCCGTCTGCGGGCCTTGGGTTTCCCACTGAGAGGGGCTGATGGTGCTTCCCTGGCTGACAGGACACTGTGAGTGATTTATCGCTGCTGCCGAGTGTGTTGTGATCCTTGGAAGAAAAGCAGCATCGGAGCACAGAGCAGCTGAGATACTTGGAAAGTCTCAGAGATAGGCATGCGTGCTGTTAAACTGTGTCACCCATTGCTTAATTAGCTCCGACTGCCAGCCTTTGTGGCATGGATGCATTTGTCCACGACCAAGTGCAGCCAGGATTCCCAAAATCTGAGGAAACCTTACAAGGGCCTGGAGTCATGGCACGAAGAGCTAGAAGGAAAGCTCTTTCTCAGGTTCCCATGGGTGCTGAGCACCCACAGATCCCACCTCAGGTGAGGTGAGCTGGGCACTGGAAAAGGCTGCCCAGTGGGCACAGCCCTCAGCTGCCTGAGTTCAAGAGATGTTTGGGCAACACTCTCAGACATAGGGTTTGAATTTTGGGTGGTCTTATGTGGAGCCTGGAGCTGGACTCCGTGATCCTTTTGGGGCCCTTCCAATGTGGGATGTTCTATGATTCTAGATGTACACACAGGAGCTGGTAGCAAAACCCCTCCCCTGAGAGCTGTGGGAGAGGTGCTTGGTGACATTTCCCCACCTTCTAATGAAAGCAGCCTCACTCAGTGCTTAGTAGCACCGGCTTCAACTTCGGAAGGCCTTTCTGATGCCCACTCCCTGCTCTGTGCAGGTTGAAGGTTGGTTTACTCTGCCTCAGCTCAGCCTTTTCCCTGAGGTTGTATTACTTCATCAAAAAAGAACAAAGTGGGGGGAGTGGAAATGAGGGAAAAACAAGGCACAGTTTGAAATAGTAATTTGAGCAATGATAATAATGCATTAAAATTATTTCTCAGCTTGGAGCAAATTAGAGTGATCTTTGCTCCACAAATTAATACTAGCATTATGGTTGTTTATCATGTCTTGGTAATATCACATGGGAATAAAAATATCAACTCTTACCCATATAAATAGCCGAGATGTAACTGTTTGAGCTTCAGCACCGCAACAGCTGTTTCTTGTGTCCTCAGAAATAATTGGTTGTTACAGAGGCTATTTAAATGTGAGAAACTGACTTTGGTTTTATAATTAGTTTATTTTTAAGGAAAAACATAACTGCCCTTTGTTAAGGAGGTGAGGATTTCAGGTGGGATGGAGGGAAAGCCATTCAGGCACTGACTTACCGTGACATGAAGCAGACAGTAAAACCAGAGGCTTTGTGACACTGAATTACTAATCTCACAGCAGAGCTGTGCTGGAGGAAAGCCAGCTTTCCTGAGCTTGCTGTGGGGTCAGGCAGGATTCGGGATGGAGCAGGATGGCTGTGTGAAGTAGCTGTGCTAGCTGTGATGGTAGCTTTTCAGGGGTTCCTCAGGGCAGGTTCTGTGGTTTTAGTGCATACATTCGTTAGGCGTTAGGTCTCTGGGTGCAGTCAAATTTGGCAACACCTGAAGCCCACCAACATGTGGGATTGAACAAGAGGAAGTGGTTTCAAACTAAAAGAGGGAAAATTTAGCCTGGATGTAAGGAAGAAGATTTTACATTAAGGGTGGTGAGGCACTGGAATAGGTTGCCCAGAGGGGTGCTGGATGCTCCATCTCTGGAGACGTGCAAGGTCAGGCTGGACGGGGCTCTGAGCACCCTGCACTAGCTGTAGGTGTCCCTGCTTTTTGCAGGGGAGGTGGACTAGGTGGCCTGTAAGGGTTCCATGGTGTAGCCAGGTAGGTCTGCCTGTGCTGTCCTAGGGTTGTGCCAGTCGTTCCTGACCTCATGCACCACCAGAGCATACGTTGTACCAGCCATGTCTGACCTCCTGCCTGCAGCCAGGCTCAGCCAGCAGCTCCTCAGGTCAGCCAGCAGCATTAAACATCCCAGGGTTGGCATTCAGAGCTCTTTGCAAGAGCACGTGCTGTCTCTGCAGCTGCCTGGCTTCATTGGAAGAACTCTCCGAGAGTGCTGGCAGCCTGCACAGAGCCCGTTTGTTGGTTCTCCTTCCTTCAAGGAGTGATAACTTCCAGATTTACTCCCTTTCTAACTGAGCATCTTTTGAAGTGGGTGTAGAACTATTTAAATAGCTTCTGTGGAGGTGGGATGAGAAATTGCTCTTATTTCATAGTCTGCAATCAGCACCAAACAAGCACTTTTCTCCACTGCACACACAAACAGGCAAGCAGCTGCCAGCAGCCTCAGCACTTTAGGTCTGATTTTCTTCTCGCTGCTGTAAGGCGTGAGGAATTCCACTGACATCAACGGAGTTTCAACAGTGTCACTGTAATTTGATTTTATTTTTAATCCACTTACATCTCTATATTTGTTTGTTTCTTTGTTTGTTTATTTTCCAGAGAGTGCCCAGTGGCGGCATTCTGTGAGGAGGTGCCTGGGCAGTGCAGCCCAACCCTGGGCTACAGCATGGTTCTTCACAGAATCCAGAATCTGTTGAGTTGGAAGGGACCCTTAAAGGCCATCAAGTCCAATTCCCCTGCAAAAAGAAGGGACACCTACAGCTAGAGCAGGGTGCTCAGAGCCCACACAGCGTGAGCTTGCATGTTTCCAGGGATGGAGTGTCCACCACCTCTCTGAACAACCTGCTCCAGAGCTTCACCACCCTTACTGTTAAAAACCTTTTCCTTATATCCAATCTAAATCTTCTCTCTTTTAGATTGAAACCATTTCCCCTCGTCCTATCGCAACAGATCCTGCTAAAGAGTCCGTCTCCTTTTCTTTGCCCAGCTTTTGGAAGAGGCCGGGATCAGCTCCACGATCCACCTTTTCCCGGTGTCCAAAGCTTCCTCCTGCAACGGCCCAGGGCTCCAGCTGGGGACTGCCTGTGTCTTACAGGAGCTGAGGGCTATGGCTCATTCACCCCTTGTACAGAGCAGAAATGCAGAGGAAGCACAACACAATGGTGGGCCATCAGAGCACAGCGAGTCTCTGGTGGCTCTCAAAGAGCCCTGTACCCAACAGGAGCGCAGCCAGGCGTCCCAGCAAAGCCCAACAAAAGTTTGGGCCACTGCCGAGTCAGTTCTGATGCTGGCAATGTGCGGTGTGTTCGTGCACCACTTTTTTTCCCTTTGGTGCAAACATGGGTGGCAATCTGATTAGCTTATGATTCACCATCTGGCTAATGTCCCTCCTTCCCCCAGTCCCCACCTGTTCAGATAACTACTACGGTAGTGTAGGCTGTTGACTTGAAATAACTTTTCCATCCCCTTTTGTAAATGAGCTCTGGAAACTGCTCTAACTCTCGTCCATGGGCAGAGGTTGTAATCATTTAACTTCACTGCCAACAGCTCAGCCTGATGCAAAACTCCATGTGGGCATTTAAGAGGAAGCAAGTTCACTTGGAGATGCTTTTCCTTGACCAAGGCTGAGGTCAGATGTGCTGTTTCGGGTGAGCTGGGTCTTCAGCCCCAGCACTGCTCCTTCCAAAAGCTGTCACTTCCCCAGCACTGCCATGCAGGGACATTGCCACCTCACCAGCCCCGGGAACATGGCCGAGCCTGGCAAAGCTGCCCAAAAGCAGTGAGCACCCCAAGTGGGTTGGGGCTGGTTGCCTGCACTCAGTTGTGCTGAGATCAGCAACAGTGAGCCCACCTTTGGTCCTCCAGCCCCACGCCACTGCTCATCCTTTCTGTTAAGTCAACATCAGTGGGTTGCCCCCATGGCCCCCGTGGGCCCTTTGTACCCATTTAAACAGATCGATTGGACTCAGGGCAAGTTCACAAAAGACCTAACTTATGTAAGCAATGCAGTGCAAGAAAAAAATGAGAGTGGGGGAGAAGGAATGCTGGTGCTGAAGTCACCAAAGGAATGGTTTATTTACAATGATAGAATAGAATCATAGCATCATTAAGGCTGGAAAAGACCCCTAAGATCATGTAATCCAACCATCAGCTCACCACCACCATTTCTGCTAAGCTACGTCCCTCAGTGCCACATTTATTCCCAAACTGACCAACGTACAGCAAGAGGAAGGTTATAGCTTCGAGGCTCTCATGACAGATGCGTGCCAACCTCTATGCTTTCACACTTGAGAAGACCGTTAGACAACTTAACCCTACCCCTAACCCTGTGCTGTGAGGAGGACATGGCCTCCAGAGGCCACAGTGAGAGGAGTGGCTGCGGTCAGGAACCGGCGTTAGTGCCAGGGGAGGCGGATGCTTTGCCCTTGGGTGAAGGCAGTAGGTTTGCCAAGAAAGTGCCTCTCCATAGGCGGTGTGCCGATTTCACCCCTGGCAAACAGCATTAATATAATACATCAAAGCTGGGCACCTTAATAGGAAACCAAGGGAAAGGATTTGCTATACATGCTAGCTACTTTTCAAATGCAAATGTCTGTCTTAAATCAGATTAAGACAGAAGGAAGCCTAGAGAATGCCAATAATTAATATGTGATAAAGAAATAAACATACAGGGCATCAAAAGGTAAAATGCAATCACAGAGATAAAAGTGCCCTGGCTCCTCTGTGCCAGCTTGCTGTTGCATGGGGCAAGCAGGCACCAATCCCATTCTCACCTGCAAGGGCAGAGGGACATCACCAGCCCTGAGTGGCTGCTGCTGCTGTGCTGCATCCCTCTTCTGCTTCAGGGGAGCAAGAAGAGCCACTAGCTCAGGCAAGGGACTGGGGCTGCCCAAGGTACGAGCAGTGCTGCTGCACCTGGAACTGCCACAGTATTGCTCAGCTTGGCCAGGTGGGAGGACCTGGCAGGGAATATCTGGCTCCGGTAGCTCCCATGTAGCAGGAGAGATGGTGGTGGGTGCCAGGACCTCTGAGTATCTCAGTGTTCAGAATCCCTCCCACCACTGCTGTTGGCTGATCTCAGAAATGTTTTGCATCGTTCCTTTGCCTCTTCCTCCGGCAGACTTAGTGTTCCCTGCTCCCCTCTTTCCCCAGTCTTGTGTGTTTAGTTATGGGCACAGTGGATGTATCTCACCTGTCTTGAATCCTAAAAGACTAATGGGTTCTACTTCCCTTTCCTATTCCTTACAACTCACATCAGGCTGGCATTGGTCTCTCATGAGTCCTCTGTTGTTGTTTTTCCTTCTTCAACTAATGTTGAATTAGCAGTGCTTCCTCCAGCTTTCTGGAGCTTATGTAAGGCACCCAACTTCGGCTTCCTTTTGTTGCCCATTAATTGTACCAGAGATTGCACCAGAGATGAGGGCATTGGCAGCCTGTGCGTGTGGGACATGAGCTGCCCGGACGGCAGATGACATTGCTGTTAATGTTTGAAAGCTCCACTGCCCATCTGTGTGCTGGTCCCTAGAATTGCAGGGTGCTTATCGTACCGAGCTGGTCTTTATTTTTAGCCCCAGATACCAGGAAACAAGCGGCATTTATTTCCAGGCCTCTTAGGAGATGTATTGCTGACAAAGGTACTCAGACTGCCCCCAGATTGGAATAGAACTTAAAAATCAATTGAATATGGAACAGCTGCTGTAGGACTTTGAGAAGCCCATTTCCATTCCCATTTCTCCAGGCCCTTTTAGAATTGTTGCTGGTGTAAAACTCACAGCGAGGCTGAGATGGGAGGTCATCTGGTCCCAGCCCACTGCTCACAAACAAAATGAGAGAGCTGTGGGCAGTACCTTGATGGCTGGGCTCTAAACCACACACCTAAGGACAAAAACACCATCCAACCCTCCCAGCTGATGTTCTCCCACCCAGCCATCAGAATTGAACAGACGAACTGAACAAAGCCCAACCAGATCCCCATCCCTGCAGGAGATCTGGAGCACAGTGGTTACAGGTGTGAAGGAACATCTGTGCTGGCCACACTGCACAGTGAGGAAATGCCAGGTGCTGCCATCAGCATTAACAGCACATAGTACCCACGTTACAGCCCTGCTGCCAGCACATATGGGTCTGTTGAGGCCATAGAAACCAGCAGTTATCCTTCAGAAGAGAAGCTGGGCCAACAGAGATGGTCCTGTGGATCTTCTGAGCAAGTTCATATCCATTCCACCGGTGGTCATTCAAGCACGACCCTATCAACTCCTGATAATGTTCGTATCCACTCTACCAGTGGTCACTCAAGCTTGACCATATCAACTGTTGACTGTATTCTGGCAGATTGCTGACGTCAGCATGGACTCTGCACTTTGGCTCTTTCCCAAAGAAATTATTTATCACTCCAACAAGCACTATCCCGAGCAAGTTTAAACAAATCGTGCTACCATGTTCAGGATTTCTGGCAATATCAAATCTATGGAAGGTTTGAATTTCCATGTGGCCTTGGGACCCGTACAGTTCAGTCCTTCTAATTAATACAATATGACCAAATATTACAGAGATGCTTACCAGCCTTGGTCAACGGGACCTCAGAGATGGAAGTTACCCTGGGAGGTGTGAAAGGAATGGAATTCATTCCTGGCCGCAGCCAGGGCAGCCTTCTGCCTGCAGTGCCCATCACTGGCATGAGTTCTGCTTCGCACCCGCTGACAGCCTTCCCTATTGCCCCAGCCAATGGCAGCTTTGGTCCCTCTCACAAACGGCCACTTGCTTGGTGCTGTTCTGAGTCCTAAGCAGTATTTCTTTTTATAACTTCATTTTTATTTAGTGCCTGAAGTTCTAGATTAAATGCCATCTCCTAGCAACTGGTATATTTTTATCTTTAGTCTGCTAACTTTTGGTGCTTGAATATTGCTTTCCATTCATTGTGCTGTCTCAGATAAAAAGAGAAAACATGAGTTCCCAGATACCTACTGGTATTTCCATTTGCTCATTACATTTACTCACAGCCAACTGTGCAGTCACTTGTTGGGTGCCTCTGCAGCCGTGCTCCAAGGAACAGCTGGTTCCTGAAAACCCAATAACTTGGTATGGATGGAGTCGTCCCCACAGGGACCTGGCATGGCAGCAGGCTCCTGCTTCTTTTTGGCCTGGAATCCTGCAGTGTGCCTTCTGACAGCGCGTGGGCTTCAAATAGCAGCAGCAAGCAAAGTCACTATGCCTCATTTCAGCCAGCCTCGGGCTGCACCTGAGGAGTACCAAGCCTCCTGAGACCATCAGCAGAGGGGAGCACTGGGGCTGGCTGGTGTGGCTGGGGTGGAGGCTGCCCCAGCAGAGCTATGGGCTGCTGCCCAGGTGAATCCACCACCATACCTTGGCAGAGCCCATCCTTCAGCTTGCAATTTCTTGTTCTCAAAGCCATGTCACTTTTCTATCCATGCAAACTTGGCTTCAGCTATTTTTTTTCCTGTTTGCAACAGTTATAAATTGAATTCATGTTTAATAAAATATGCTGTCTGTGATCATTAAAAAAAACAGCTGATGATTCGTGACTTTTATTCCTGTAACTTCTCACTTTCAGAATATCCATTTGACAATCTGTGAATCATAGATATCGGCTTGGATGGATATACTTAGCTCTGATCTGTATGGTGAGATGTAAATAACCAGTTAATTAAAAGGAATTTATCTCTGCACATCAGTGGTTCCCCTCTCTCCTGTTTTCCCCTCCTCGTGCTTCAGCTCACTGCTCACAAGCACTGGCAGTCACTGCAGTGCACTCAGAGCCACCAGCAGCAATGAGGCCGAAGCTGCCCCGGGGCTTCCTGCAGTGCAGAAATGGTGCAACACCGGGATGAGCTACAAAAGTGATGGGGAGTTGTTCATGGGGGCTACAGTTCATTGCTAAAAAAAAGTGCTTGCAGTCCTGTGAACTGCACTGTCCCAGAGACAAGGACTCCTGTGACATCCTGTAATGCTCTGTTTTGCCCTGTGAGGGACCAGCTTCAAGCAGCTTTGGCAGATGGCTGCAAGCAGAAGCTGGCGGCTCGTGTCCAGCTTTTCACCCACCAGAACCCACAAGTCCTCCTCAGAGCTGCTCTCAGTCAGTTGTTCTCCCAATCCATACACGTATCTGGGATTGCCCCAGCCCAGGTGCAACACCTTTCACGTGGCTTTGTTGAACACCATTATATTCACATTTGTCCACTTTTCACCACCATTCAAGCTTGTTCAGGTCCCTCTGGATGCCATCACACCCTTCTGTCATATCAACTGCACTCAGGTCAGTGTCGTCTGCAAACTTGCTGAGGGTGCACTCAATCCCACTATCCAGATCACTGATAAGGATACTGAAGAGCACCGATCCTAAGACAGACCCCTGGAGAACACTGCTCGTCACCAGCCCCCACCTGGACATGGAGCCACTGACCACAGCCTTCTGGCTACAACCATCCAACCAATTCTTTGTCCACTGAATAGTCTACCCTTCAAATCCATGTCTTTCCAGTTTATATATAAAAATGTGGCATGGGACCATGTCAAAGGCCTTGCAGAAGACCAGGTAGATGGCATCTGTTGCTCATCCTCTGTCTACTGATGTCATCACTCCACAGAAGGCCACCAGATCTATCTATCACCACATCTATGGCTTGGTTTCCCTAGGAATTACCTTATTTCTCATAAGTTCTGTGACAGTCAGAAAACCAAAAAAAGGTGCCAGGAAGACAATCTGCCTCAAGCTTCCCTCCTAGTTCCCCCTTCTCCTCCCAACAAGTGGCTTTTACACCATGTTTTTCCTGCCTTTAAGCCCTAAGCCACAAAGCAGTGACTTGAAGCAGTCACATTGCAGGAGTTGTTGTAGGTGTACAGAGTGTGCTGAGCCTATGAGTAGTTGAGGGCTGCTCCATGCACAGGGTCAGATTAAGAGACCACAGCGGTCCCTTCTGAGTTTAGCATCAATAAATCTATGAAAGAGGAGCTTTAAACCACGATGAAGGGCTGAGTCCTTAGAGCATCACTTGGAAAACTCTGAGTATCTTGAGATATTGGGATTTGGGGGTGCAGGCAATCTATTTCAGGAGGTGTTTTTTTTTGTTTTTTTTTTAATGTTTATTTCGACTACCTGGTTTTGCAGGCAGAGTCTATCAAAAAACTCTAATAAAATATTTAAAGCTCGTTAAATATCCCTAAAAGAGTCTTTTCATCTCATGTGCTGCATAAACAGGCTACATGCTGCTCAGCGCGGTGCGGGCATCACCGTTTGAAGGCTCCACCGATCCCAGGGCCAGCAGGCTCCCTGCAGAGCTTTCCTCTGCCCTCCTGCATTATGCAGACCATGGAGCTTCGCCCAGAAATTCCCACACCGGTACATGAGCTACATCATGTAGAAAGACATCCACACTTAATTTAAAGACCTTTTTTGGTGATGGAGAATCTGCCATATCCCATGTCAGCTCCTCCAGCAGTTAATTACAAGGCTATTAAGGAGAAAAATATGCCTCATTTTCAACCTGATTTTTTTTTTTTTTTTTTAGCTTCTGCCTTCCTGGCTTGTATGCTTTTGTCTGCTGGAGTAAGTAATCCTCTGATACTGCATTGCTCCTTTATATGTTGATTCTTACAGATCATGGCCAATTCACCTCTTATGATCCTCTTTGATAACATAAATGGATTGCACTCCTTTGGGTCGTCAGAAAATACGCTTTCAATCAGCCTTATAGCCCTTCTTCCAACCTTTCTGAGTTTTTCAACATGATTTTTAAGCGTTGACAGCTGAACTGGACTGTTTTGGACTCATTAATGTCAGATACAGCGCTAATACATTTCCCTTACCACTCGATACTCCCATTTACACATGCTAGGGTCATATTAGCCCCTTTAGCAAGAGCAACACTTGGAGAACTCACATTCAGTTGTTTATCCATCAGAACCTCTACAGCAAACAGCCAGTGTGAGCTTCCTGAATATCCCCTTCATGAAACCTCCCATGGGATCACTCTTCATTTGCAACTCCTCTTCTGAGACCTGTCGTTTAACTGCCTCTAATCCATTTAAAATCTGCCTCATTGATTTTTTCACAGTGCCACTGCTCAAAACAAAGCCAGCGGCAGCGTGTTGCCCCTGGGATCTCCTGGACGCTCCCCCAGGCTCTATTCCTGTGGAGATGGATGAGCACGTTCTTTTTCACAGGGTGGTACCCAGGGCAGGGGACACAAATGGGTGCCACTTTGCGATGGGGGTCTGCTGCCTCCTCAAGCCTGCTATGGGAAGCAAGGAGAGCTGGAGCAGAGCCATGAGCTCTGGAGCAAACAAAGAAAGTAAAGCTAGCTGACAGCAGAGCAGAGAGCTGCTATTCTTGTGGTTGGATAACCAGCCTCTCTATGGCTTTCAGAGAGTATTTTGAGACAATATCCGATATGCAGGGGGTCCCAAACCATGGCTAAAGATCCCATGGAAATGCCCCGCTGACTGCTTGAATCCATACTGCTTTTCTGGTGGTTTTAATTTAAGTCAGATGGGGAGGGCGACCTGAGAGATGCTGAAGGCTGAGGGTGGTCCTTGGTCCAGCACATTTGGGTAATGTTCCAGGCAGTCTGGTTTTCCCTCTTGTTTGCCTCATCCCTCAGGGGAATGGCAGAACACGATCCAAAAGCTCCATATTTTGGGAGCAGGAGGCAGCCTGTTACTGGACTAATAGGGCAGAGGAGGAGAAATGTTCATTTCCTCTACCTAAATGCACAGCAGCCCAGTGGAGCAGAGGGAAGGCAGCAGAGCAGCTGAGGAGCTGTGGCTATGGCCAGCAGCAGTTGGGCATCGGGAGCCCCAGGCTGTCCCAGCTGCTGAGGCCTCTGGCCAGGCTGTACCTCCCGCAGCCTGCCAGCACTGGCCTGAGGCAGGGGCTGAGGGGCATGAACACGCATAGCACGGCTCCATCCTTCATGCTCTGCATTACAGCTTAAACAAAGGCGGAAAAACCCTGCGTTTTCCCCCAAGTGCTACAATTTCTTGCCGTAACAATGACAGGCAGAGGCTTATCTGGCCTTCCTGCGTGTGGGAGCATTTTCATTGTGCTTACAGCTGCACTTCTCATCCGGGGCAACTTCAGCAGCTAAATAAAATTGTTCAAATGAGTTAATCAGCTTAGCACAATGGTTCCCAACGTTTTCCACCAAACAATCTGCCTCCCACGTTGTCTCCTTCCATCCCGCAGTGGGGAGAGCTGCGGAGCCCCAGGGCTGAGCGTCGGGCACCGACCGCGCTCCCCGGGCACTCCTTGGCGGTGCTGAGCACAGCTCGAGCTGCGACTTGCTCCGTGCCCTGAGGCGCTTCCTTTCTCTGCGCTAAAACTCCCCAGCGAAGGAAAAGTGTTTCTCCAGCTCTGTCTCCAGGCACTGGAGATGGCCACACACATCTCCAGCCTGCCCCTCTGCTGGGGGTGGGGGGGGGGAGGCTGAGGCTTCCAAGGCTTTGGATCGCTGGCAGTAAAAGGCCTTCTGTACGGGCCAAAAATGCTTTGTTTGTTTTGCTTGGGTTTTGTTTGTTTTGTTTATTAAATTTGTGTTCACTCATTGTCTCAGGCCTCTCTTCCAGCTTGCCCTTATGCCCTGCTTGGGCCCGTGGTGGTGCTCCAAAGCGTGATCCTCACTGTGATGCTTCAGAATGAGCTTCCATGATGTTGTCAGATCCATGAGTGTGGTACTGGCACTGGTTGAGGCCACACCTCCAATGTTGTGTTCAGTTTTGGGCCCTTCACTGAGGCCCTGGAGCATGTCCAGAGAAGGACATCAAAGCTGTGAGGGGTCTGGAGCACAAGTTGTATGGGGAGCAGCTGAGGGGGTTGGGATTGTTCAGTCTGGAGAACAGGAGGCTCAGGGGAGACCTTATTGCCCTCTGTAACTACCTGAAGAGAGATTGTGGTGAGCTGGGAGTCAGCCTCTTTTCTCAGGTGACACCAATCGGATGAGAGGAAATGGCCTCAGGTTGCACCAGGGGAGGTTCAGGTTGGATATTAGGAATAATTTCTTCTCTGAAGGAGTGGTCAGGCATTGAAACAGGCTGCCCAGGGAGTTGGTGGAGTCGCCACACCTGGAGATGTTTAGGAAATGCGGAGATGTGGCACTGAGGGACGTGCTTTACTGGGCATGGTGGGAATGGGCTGATGGCTGAACTAGATGATCTTGTCTTTCCAATCTTAATGATTCTATGGTTCTGTGATTCTGTATCTGGCACCCTGTCCAGCTGCATCCTCAAAACCTCTGCAGATGGGGAGCAGATTGTGTCACTGTTCTCAATGTTAGGCAGCTCTCCTCATGTTGAGATGAAAGCCATCCCAGTGCAGTCATACTGGAGGGAGCCGCTGACCCCACAGAGCAGCAAGAGCTGTGGATGTGCCCCAGTTCCTCAGCTGACAGCCTGATGCATTGACTTAAATGAGCCAGAGCATGTCTGGAATTACTCATCACTACATAGTGGTAGATTTTTACCTCCAAGAGGTAAAAAAAGAAGATCTAAATTCAGTTCCAGCTGAAATGCAAAGTAATGATAATTAACAAAGTTAACTCTTTACTTCCTGCGCGAGTTGTACCTACAGAAAAATCAGTCAGTAAGAAATCTCTGTTGAATGCTTAGTGCAACATCTGCCCCTCCATGGGGTTGGGATTCCCGGCGGGTGGTTGGCTGAAGTTCCCCATTCCTGCAGGTGGCCCCTCCCACTGTGTCAGTGTCCCCATCCCTGGAAAGCTGTGAAAGTAATATCCAGCCTGAATCTTTCTAGCTGCTGTTTCAGCCCATCACTGCAATATGGAGAGTGAGGAGGAGACTGATCCCCTTGTTACCCTAGGACATAGCTGCAGCAATTTGACTCCCTTCTATCCCCTCCTAAGGTCTTGGTGCCATTTAATTAGTGCAAAACAGCTTCCCTTAAAAGTATGTCTCTGACATGCAGTGCTTCAGTGCATTTCCCACTTGATGTTAACAGGCGCTGAAAAGCAAGAAGGCAGCGACAAGGCAATAGCACAAATGAGGTGAAGGAGGACCAACATCAGACAAATCCAAGCAGGGCTGATTGGAAACCTCACCCACAGAGGAGCTTTGGAAGCATCACAATGTGCTGAGACCTCGACAGGTTGAGCATGATGCGGCAAGAGCTGAATGCCAGTGCTAACAGCAGCCTCTTCTTTCTTTACAACTGTACCAAGATGCCTGTTCAGATCAGTCCCACTTGCAACACAACCTTTGAAGCAGCAGCGTCTGTTGCAGTTTCACTGCTCAGTCTCAAGGTTTAGCAGTGGCAGCTCAGCACGGTTCCCATTTCACATTACAGGTCAGGAGGTGGGATAAGAAACAAAGGACCTTGTTCTTTCACATGCAGCATGCAGTGGTGGGACTGGGAGCTTCTCTGATGTCTTCTGCACTTCACTACGGACTAGAGGCATTTGCTCCCACCACGTGGCTTTACTCCACCTTAGCACAGGGCAGACTGGTCTGGTGGTTGGCAGCCCTACCTGTGGAAGGAGCCGGAACTCAATGGTCTTTAAGGTCCTTTCCAACCTAAGCCGTTCTCTGATTCTTCTGATTTCCTTCAGCCCAAGATGTATACAGATTTGTGCTAAAATGGAGCTTTCTCTGCTAACATATTCTTCTCACTAACAAAGTTTATGGAGTAGAAAGCTTTCTAAAGATGTAAACAGAATTTAGTAAATTGCAGCCCAATCACAAGATGTTACAATAAAAAGCATGATTTCTCTTTTTTTAGATGACAATTTATCCCAACTTTGTCAGTTACATTGCACACTATGTAATTTCATTCTATTATTTTGTGTTAAGCCCAGTATTTTCTGTTTGACCAAAATATCTCATCAATCTCTACCTTACAAATAAGAGAACACTCATGGGTATGGCTGAAGGGTATGGCTGAAAAAAACAACAACAAAAAAGCACACTAATATGGGAGAACACAATACTGTGCTGGAATTTCAGTATTAGTTTCTGAACTACCCCAATTGCTGACTTGTACATCGCTGTTGTGCCCCAAGTGCTGATCCATACAGGGAATAAACAGGGGTGGGTTGGAGATGGGTGATGTGCACCCCATCCAGTAGCTGCTTCTTTCGTGCTCTGGACCCCTACAAATTTGTTGAGGCCCTGGTGTGTGTCTAAAAAAGAGCAATGAAGCTGTGAAGGGTCTGGAACACAAGTCTGCCACAAAAGTGGCAATGCACTGCCACAGGCTGAGAATGGTGGAGTCATTGTCCCTGGAGGTGTTCAAGATAAGGGTAACTGTGGCACTAAGGGACATGGATTAGTGGGCACTGTGGGGGATGGGTTGATTATTGAACTAGATGACCTTAGAGGTGCTTTCCAGTCGTAATTCAATGATTCTATGAGATGTCCTACTGCACCTACAAGTACCTTGCATTTCAAAACACCTGCAGTGCCAGGCAGCAAACTCCTCACATCCTGTGCTGGAGCCCCACGAGTCCAGGGCAAGCAATGGGTCAAGCCCTGAATTTGCTTAAATCAGACAAAACCCTTTTACTCTATAATAAAAATTCCATGTTTTAATACATTGCCATGCACAAATGAAGTCAAACGATGCGGAGTACAAAATTGTCAAATATACAAAATGATAAAGCAGATATCCAAAGCTTCCAGAGATCATGCCCGAAGATACCAAAAACTTGATATTGATTTTAATTTCATCATTTATTAGAATTCTTCCCTCCCACCCAGGTTTTATTTTTCATTGATTTTTGAAAACGGAAGGAATTAAAGCTGAATACAAAAACTGTAAGGTGGAATTAACAGTGATGGCCACTTCGTGTACTAAAAATTAGATTGCATGATAATTTCAGTTCTGGGAAAAAAACACTGCTGTACAGAGGAACACCTTGGATGCCTGGGGAAGAGCAGAGCACATCCAACAGAAAGGCACACTTTGTTGTTATGCCACCTCACTTGGCTTCATCTCTAAAATGCTCTACAGAAGACTGGAAATAACAGTGTGTCATATTTTAACCATTTGAGTTCTGCCATTCTAACAGATTTTCAACCAAGTTAACATCAAAAGGAGGTTACAGGAGAATTTTCCTGATGCATGTAGCTCAGAGCTGAGGCAGAAGGTGGCTCGGGTTCCCTCAGCTCCTGTCCATCGCCAGTGGATGGGGCTGTATAGGCCATAGATCTGGGGCAGCCTTTGGAGATGGTGCTATAATTCCAGCTCTGACTTTTCCAGCTCTCCTCAAAGACAAGCTCAGCTAAAATTAAATTCAGCTCCCCGAAATGGAGGAGCCAAATGCTGGCCGACACAGTGTCAGACTGATCATGGGTGGGTCTCACTGTCATCCATGCTCAGATATGAAAAAGGAATAACAACCATGAGACAGGTCCATATATCTGGAACCCTTAGAAGAACCTGAAGACAAAGCCAGGTGCATCCCAATCCAAGTACTATATGGACCAGCCCAAGGCAGGGGTGGTACTGGATGATCTGGTGTTATTTAATGTCCTTTCCAACCTCAGTCACTTTGATTCTATGACTTTAGTGCTGGCAACTCACATTTGAAGGTTCTTGCTCCATGCAATTCACTGTTATTTAGGGGAAGCCTAGCACTCAGCAAGGACCACTAACAGTAATGGCCCTGAGCCTGCTAATCCTGCAAGGTGGTCTGTCAGTCTGTCTGTCTGTCCATCTCCTGCCACGGCCCCAGGACAGCCTGGTGCAGGGCTCTGGGTGCCCTGCGTGGCCCACTTCTTTCTCTCCATCAGTAGAGCTGAGCTTAGTGGGGAGGATGATGAGCTCTGTCTCAGGCCAAGATGCTTTGTGTAAACTGGCAGCTAACATCCCTCTGTGGTTTCTCCAGCTCACTGGAAGTTCACCTAATCTTTTTCTTACCCCCCTCAGAAGAAAAGCAGAGGAGCCTCAAGCACACAGCCCAGTAAGAGGGCTCCAAGTGTTTGTCTGGATGTGTCCTGAGTCCAGAGCCCAGCTCAGTGGGGAAAGCCCCTGCCTAGATGTAAAACCAAGCTCTCAATAAACAAACCCAAACAAATAGGTCCCCAAAGGATCCCATGGGCAGATTTTTTTTTTCTCTGCACACCTTTTTGTTGCTTACGTGCAGTTGGGCTGCAATATTGGCTTCCCTGCTTTAAAAAAAAAATCTGTATGTCACTATTTAATTTGGTAAAATGATGTTAAATAGATGAATTCTAGGCAAGTGCTTAATAGAAGTAATATGATTACATATATAACAACAGTTACACAGGATTTTTTCTTTTTCTGAAAAGGTATTTAGATATACTTGGAATTAAAAGCAGAAAGGAGCTTTTCATCTCATTCTGACTAAGCATATCTTACAACAATGCTGAAATCCCACTTTTAG
This sequence comes from Perdix hodgsoniae, assembly GCA_035772895.1. Lineage (NCBI taxonomy): Eukaryota > Metazoa > Chordata > Aves > Galliformes > Phasianidae > Perdix > Perdix hodgsoniae. Next base: position 1,871,325 of record JAPSGF010000032.1, read on the forward strand.
GGAAGAAGCAGCCCTTGAGCAGCCATCATAGGACTGCTCCACTGTTGGCACATAAGCCAGCAACCCTTCAAATGTACCTGACTGCAGCTGGTATTGACCAATGTTCTCTGAACAATAAATCTACGCCAGACTCATTTTCTTAGGATTTCACACTGGATTAGAGCAACAATCCCCAAAGATCTTTATCTTCTTAGCTATGTCCCTTTCTGTTCCAGCTTCTTGATATTGATTCAATACCAATTTGCAGTAAGTATTGCCTTTATGGTTTCTTTTGCCTGTGTGAACTGTTTACTCTCTAAAATACACATCCTATTTTGTGCCATTTTCTACAGCACAACAAAGAACTCTGAAAGGCGGCTCATAGCTTTGTGCTTGTCGTGTACCCAAGAGCAGCAGCTTCATGAGACTTGGATAAGAAGCTGAACACTCCTGCTTATTTTGAAGGTACAATATTCAAAGCAGCCACCTGCAATAATGCTCACAGTGCTCACTGCTCTGGGTTATCCCACTGAACTCATTTCACTATGAGGGCTCCATTCACCAGCTGCAGAGGGGCTCACTGGGAGAGCAGGAGCAGTTGGCTTCGTACCTTGTTCAACTGCAAAGCAGCACAGTGTAATTCTCAGTCAGCACTTCAGCTTCTCTACTAGCTGTTGAACATAAAACCTGTTTCATGCCAGCAAAATGGTGCCTACTTGATCAAGAGGCAAAGCCATGGTCTCACTGCATGCTCACTGGGTCACGTGGATACAGGACTTTATCCCAAACTGTTACTACCAAACAACAACAGAATCATTCTCTATGGCCAGCAGCTTTTGTTGTCCTTTCTTGTTCTGTTCTCTTCTTCAGTCACATGCAGAAGAACCTTGTAAATGCGAGGAGACCTACTGCAGCTCCCACCAGTTACAGGTCAGTTCATAGCTCTCGAAGACAATACTTTGTGAAAACAATGGATATAGGTGGGCCTGCTTTCCTTTTTTATTTAAACTTCATGACATTTCAATTCAGAACCTTGCATCTGATGATCCAGGCTGAGCTCTTACACAGCGCACACCTAACTGCCTCATCCAGGGACTACTGAACGGAGCCTACATTTCCATCTGAGGTAGAGCTTATTGACTTAGAAAAAAGCTCTGCATATACTTAAAGACCTTACGTGATGGAGAATGTAATGGAAAGTAAGTTGTCTCCATGTGTAATTATCCTCCCTGTCGAGCGTTTGTGCTTAATTTCTAGCCTGAAATCTGTTTCCAGCCAGTAGAGCACATCATTCCCTTTTCCTCTGAATAAAAGCACTACCTGCCCTCAGCCAGCACTTCCTGCACAGGTAGAGGTTGTGATTGCAGGCAGATTGAGTCATCTCTTCACATCGTCTCTGATAAATTAATAGCTTGAGCTTCATTAGTCTAGCACTATAATAAGAGCTGTTTTCCTGCCCTTGAATGACACTGGGAGCTTTAGAAAATAATCTTTCCAAGTTGTCAATATATGAAAGATGGGCACAAATAGCTCCGTAATATCACCGTTGCCAGATCCTAGACATCCTCCAAGTCCTACCGATGGTCCTCCTCAGAGATGACACTTTCCTAAGAGCTCCAGGGGGCTGACGTTGAGTGGATGACATTGGCCTTCATGCCACCCAACTACAGACACATTCCCAAGCCCCCAAGGAGGCTCTTCTCTTCCCCTTGGCTTCTGCACTTGCATCACTCCAGATTCATCACCATTTCATGGCACACACCTGGCTTTGTCATCTGTAAATGCTCCAAGAGTAATTTTGTGTTTCTCTGGGAGGAATATTGAAAATAGAACATACCTTGGGAGGAGCTCATTAGAAATAGTCTCACTGATGATAATGTCATATTTGTGACCATTTTTTGTGATCTAGCAACGAATCAGTTTTAATCCACTTAGCGTGGTCTATAGTGATACTGCATTGCGCCTTTTTGTTCTTTATCAGAATCAAATGATCTATGGGAGGCTAAGGATTGCATGTCAGCAGAGCCTCCTTTATCAACAAGCCTTTGATATCACAAAAAATGATAACAAATTTACTTGACACAATACATTCTACAACAATCATTTGGAGGGGTTTATCAATTTTTAATTGCTTTAATGATTGCTTCATATCAACCTTTCTATGGTTTTATCCCAGACTGATAGGAAGCAAATGAGCCTATAGTTTTCTGCATCAGGTCACTCATTCTTTTTCATTACTGGTTTGGGGTTTGGTTTGTTTTTGTGCAATTTAAAGCTTCTTTCAATGCTTTTATGTTCTGAAAAATCTTACACTTAAGTTTCCCTATGCTCACATATCTGGTTGTGTGAATTTAAGAATATGTTTGGATAGTTGCTGCTTAATATTACCCATAATTACTGATGGAGTAGGAGGAATTACATTTTAGTGTGAAAATTGACTCCTTTATTCTACTGCTTTCAAATACAAAACAAGAATATTTGTTGGTTTCACATGTTCAGTGAGTAACCACCATGCTGTACCTAACAACAGATTCACTGTGGCTGTTTATGAGGATGCAGAACGCATTTGGTCTCACTAGCCCTAGCCTACTGGCCACTGACCTCCCCTACATTTTTGGCTTCCCACAACAAACATCTGCTTTGCTTATTTGCTGATTTAAACTCACATGCCTGCCTAATCACTCATGCATTACGTTGGTGGCATTTTTGCACTCCAGATGGCTTACTTGCATTTTACCATAGGGGGCTGGAGGTAATGCTGGTAATACTCCCCCCAGTCATCAATTTTCACTGTAATAGAGGACTTTTTAAATTGAAATCTTACTGACCAGTTTACATATACTTGGGTCAATCAACATAGCTTTGTAGCAGGGTCCTTCAAAGGAGAGCCAGACTGCAGAGGGTTAAAAGGGGATGGGGGTGAAAAATGCAGGATTTGTCCGCTTGCCTGAAACTATTCTGAATAATTGAGATCTCGTGGCTTCGTGGAGGGCGGAGGGAAGCTGCTTTTGGCTATAGCACAAAATCCCTCAGGACTGGCCCCACAACTGGCATTAACCAACACATCTCAGGAGAAGGATGGAACAGTCTGTTGTAGGTCTGCTGGGGACCTGGCCTAGGGTCTTCTGCAAATGGGGAACAAAACAAACAAAGAATTTTGTCATTAATAATGGTTTGATTTCCTTAATGACACTGCAGCTGCTTTCAGTCTGGCTGCCGAGAGGCAGCCAGCCAGGAAGGAGCCCACTGCGACAGCATGACACAGATGGACCAGCAAGTCTAAGGGGCTTGCAGGGCTTTTGCAGTCTCCCCTCCTGGGGAGCTGTGTTCTCCCTCAGAGAATAAGTGATGGGGACTTTGGGAAAAGAAAGCCATGCAGATGAAAAAAAAGCAAGGACTAAACCGATGCAAAAGATGTTTCCATTTGCAGCATGTTTTTTGAGGAGAGCAATTCCTTCAGGTTTCTTATGTTGCACTTGGCATAATTTGAAGCACTGAGGATGGCTGATTCTCTGCGTGCCCCTGCCCAGAGAGCAGTGGCCAAGCACTGCATGGGGATGCTTGCTGCTTCATCATCTCAGAGCTGTGAGCAGTGATCAGTGCCATGGTAGCACTGAGCTTTGTGAGTATATCCAGCTCCACAGGGCTGATAATTGCTCCTTTATTAAAACAGCATTCATCTTCTACTCTTTTGCACAGAACTAATGGCTCTGAGCATATTTAAATTCACTTCCTCCGCCGGAATAACTTATTCACTCCCTTTCATGTTGACTTGGTCTTTGGCACTCTCGACATAAATGATTTATTGACTGGAGATAAAGCATTGTTTCCACAGAACTGTTCTTGTGACCCAGGCAAAAGCGGATGTGTCCACTCTTAATAAGGTGTTCAGCATAAAAAATGCAACAGACTTGATTGTCTGCACTCAAGAGCCTTTCCGAGAATACAGTACCTGCCCCCATTCACAATAACAAACAAAAAAAAAATCAAAAAAAATCTCCCCCACATGTTTATTTATATTAAAAAGTTTTCGGAAGAATACGCTGGGATCCAGATAGTTGTTCAGTAGCTGCAGAACAATTTCATAAATATCCCTGAGGAAGCATGGCCTACTTTGGGAGAATAACAGTGATAAAAAACATCCAAACACAATGAATAGTTAAATACAAGCCAAAAAGTACAGTGATTTCCTTATGGCTCCTGCAGACAGTTACACACGTGAGGAGTGTCGCGGGGCACGAGGGAACTATTCTTTCTTATGCTTAGAGTTCTCCACATGCACAGGCTGTCTGTAGGATGGAGACCTACAGCACTGCCAAATGAGTTTGGTCCATGGGCACCTACAGCAGAGCTCTTACTGAGTTTGGCTACGTGAGGGTCTGTATTTGTTTTCACATTTCTCAGGGCCTGTAACACTGGTTTTCTAGATCACCATAGCTAGAATCCTGGGAAGCTTTTAAAGCAAACTGTTTTAATGGGAGAAGTGCACACATCTAAATTCATGACCATATACTGGAAGATGTTCAAAACTAACACTGATACAAAAATGCTTCTAGCAGCTCTTTGCCTAACTCATATTTTTCTCATATGACCTTTTTAAGATAATACTCTCTGATAAACTCTTCTTTTATCATTCAAATTATGCCAGAATTTTTCACTGGATAATAAAATAAGAGAATTTCTACTGCAAGAGTATAGAACTCTCCTTTTGAAAATAATTTATATTCAAGTTGTTGTGGTTTGGTTTTTTTTTTTTGTTTTTTTTAATTGCTATACCAACACGAAATCGGTGTCAGTTGCCAGAGTGCATTTTTAAAATCTGTAGCAGAAAGAGCTGTAAAATTTACTGGAGCTTACAAATGGAATTCTGTGAGGTGCTCAGCCACTTCTCTCAATAAGGATCAGATTCCAACCTGCAATACTATGAAAAGCTCTAAAAAGTGCAAATGATGCTGTTGGCAAAGATTCTTACATCATAAAGAGAACTTGTACACCAATAAATTTAAAATTAGGGCCAGGATTTTCAGAAAGAGAATATAAAGCTTACTGCCTTGTACTTTTTGGGAGCTTCACTTGAAAACCCATGGAAAGACCCAAACCACTAGAAATCACTAGAAACTTCTGAAAATCTTGGCCATCTATTTCCTTCTTGAACAGTAAAGAAGTATTCAACATGCTGAATCTGAGCTGGGTGGAGAGCTGTAACCTAATCCTGCACTCATCTGAAAAAAATTACATCCTAAATGTATTTATTTGTTGATTCTACACGCACCCTCAGAGGCTGACCTTGAATTCTCTAGCAATGAACTGTACAATAGTTAAGTATCATAACACAGGAATTTGCTCTAAAAAGGTGCCTTTACCTTGATGTAATTGTGCCTTTTCTCCACTGCTGCATCTTCACACCTGTATGGCACTTCATCCACAGTTTGGCATATACACTAATAGCAACTCTACTGTATCTGCCTATTAGGTTGGAGAGAATGACAGGTTTTAAATATACAAAAGCTACCTTTGATTTTAAAGAAATAAGGAGCAAATAGGTAAGTCCCCTTAGCATGTTGATGGCATCAATTCATTACAAAGAGTGTGTCAAGAAGGTCCTGATGTTAGGGACAGACATTAATTCCACTAAATCCCCGTGGAAAAAAAAAAAGTACCACAGCCAGCTGTGATACAGCCAGTGATGAAGCCAGCCATTCAGAGACTGAACAAAAATCAATGCTCAGATTGAATGCAACAGTCTTGAGCCTGCTACAGTATATTGAAAGGCTTATTAAAACCATTTGCTTATTCCATTTCCTACCAAAATATGCTTTTGGATAGAAAGTGGAAAAAGTTAACAAAGAAGTCTGCCCCCGTTGGAGGGAGTGTCTTGTTCCTTAGAAGTGTAGTCTTACGCATTACCTTTTTCAGAGCATTTGGTTTGGACTGTGATTCCCAAGTCCTGCCCAAAACATAAACAGTGGCCAGCAAAAAGAATCTGAATTCTTCCAGTTTGTTCTGTTTCTAGTGTAGACCAAACTCTAGGTCCAGCTCCCCTCTGAGAAGGGTGCTCTCCCTTTCCTCTCCCTCACTGAGTAAGAAAACACATTGGCATAACAGGAATGAGAGCCTTTGATATCTGCTGGATGGGAGGGAGAGCAGACACAGTGTCCTACAGCTCATTCAACTGACCCTGTTCTTGGCTACCTCTGTGACAGCTGTTCTGCAAGTCTCCACGAAGTCACACCTCTGCCGCGTGCAGATCTACCTACTCAGTGTACTGTGACTCGGTGAAGGTATGCTAGTAGTGGACTTCAGTTTGGATGCAGTCTCAGCACAACTACTGAAACATATCCTCAGTATTTAGGAAAGACTGTTATATATATGGACTGTGCTAATTCTGTGCAGAAAGCACGCATGAAGTGCTGATATTGTTTAACGGAATACTATTAGACTGCAAAACTAACACATACAAGACTTCTACATTCCTATCAGGGGTGTAGTAATGTGAACATATCCACGGAGATTGGAGAATTCCTGTAAGTTTTTCCTAAAACATCATGCCATCTGCATACATAATAGAAGAATCCAGTAGTTGCCATGCTAAAACAGGACTTCTAGTGAAGGGCATAGGCAGTCCCCTAAAGGGAACCCGAAGTTATGCACAGTGATGAAAACTGGAAGAAATTTTCCAGCTAAAGGTCTGTCAATGACTATTTTGAACAAATTAGCACTGGATATTATGCACCGCGTTTTTACTCCACAGCAAACCAGGTCTTCTCAGAATGCATCATCTTGAGTGGGCTGATTTTACTTCAAGTTTGTCTTCACTCCTCCGAGGTCACCTTCTGGCAGTGCCATCGATTATGGTGCTTTTTTTTTCATGAAGGAAAGTTCATTTTCATATCAAGTGGCAGGACAGCAGCTTTACAGGCTGGAAATGTTTATGGAGAACTCTCTGCTGGGGCTGTAAGAAACAAAACAGAAAACCAAAACCAGACAGTGAGCACAGACCAGCGTAAAGGGATTACCATGTATTTGAAATACATGTTTGTGCTGAGCAAATGCATTTCTGCTGTAAAGATAAACTACTCTTAGAACATACATTATGACCCTGGCACTTTCTTTAATCAACTTTACTCATCAACCAAAAAAGTCCATGCTTAATCAATTTCTTAGATAAATATAAAGTGCAGGGCAGCAATCATTTGTCTGATTTAACAAATGCTGTTTGAATTTTATTGCCTCATCTTAAAGCACTGCTCACTCTTCCTCCAATCTGAGTCCCAGAGGGCCTAGGTCTTGGCTGGGCTTGCATAAACTACTGAGGCACCTCAATAGCCAAATGCTGGGAAGGTTCAAGTGTCAAGGTAGAGGTTGATGCTCTCTCACCACTTCTGCTGGTCAAGACAGTAAGACTTGGCCTCTGCTGTAGTAAAGCACTTTCAATTTCTGTGGCACTGAGGCTGCTACTCCTTGCCTCAAAGTGCTCACAAAGCTGTAAGTCAGTCACATAACAAAAGATTATGTGGAGGTTTCTTATAATTTCTTTTCTCCTCTGCCAAACTCTTCTCTGAGATGTAAAGCAGAAAGACAAGAGATAACAGACACAAGATGCAGTAAGAAATATTCCAGGTAGATACAAGGAACAAGTGCCCAGCAAGAGTGGCTGAACACTGGAACAAGTTACAGGTTGTGCAATCTCCACCTGCAGAGATTGTAGCTCCACAGAATCCTCAGATTTGGAAGGGATATTTAAAGGTCATCCAACTCCCCTGCAATAAACCAGGACACCTACAGCTAGATCAGGGTGCCCAGAGCCCCATCCTGCCTGACCTTGAATGTCTCCAAGGATGGGGTATCCAGCACCTCACCAGGCAACCTGTTCCACTGCTTCAGTACCCATACCGTAAGAATCTTACTCCTTTATATCAAATCTAAATTTCCCCTCTTTTAGTTTGAAATCACTTTCCCTTTTCCTTTCATAACAGACCCCGTTTAAGAGTGTGTCCCCTTCTTTCTTATAGCCCCCCTTTAAATACTGAACAAGTGCCTACAGGTCTCCCTGGAGCCTTCTCTTCTCCAGGCTGAACAGCCCCAGCTCTCTCAGCCTATATTCATAGGGAAGGTGTTCCATCCTTTGGATCATTTTGATAGCCCTTCTCTGGACACACACCAACAGGTCTATGTCTCTCCTGTGCTGGGGGCTCCACACCTGGATGCAGTACTCCAGGCAAGATCTCACCAGAGCAGAGCAGAGGGGCAGGACCATCTCCCTCGCCCTGCTGGCCATGCTTCTTTTGATGCAGCCCAGGATACGGTTGGCTTTCTGGGCTTTGAGGGCACATTGCTGGCTCGTGTCCAGCTTCCCATCCACCAGTATCCCTAAGTCATTTTTGGCAGTGATGTGCTCCATTCTTACACTCCCCAGCTTGTACTGATAGTGGGGGTTGCAATGACCCACCTGCAAGACCTTTCACTTGGACTTGTTGAACCTCATGAGGTTCTCCTGGGCTCACTGCTCAAGTCTGTTGGGCAACAACCCTCAGGCATGTCAACTGTACTCCATAGGTTGGTGTCATCCACAGACTTGCTGAGGGTGTACTCAATCCCACTGTCAAAGTCACCAATATAGATATTAAAGATCATTGGTCCAAGTACTAACCCCTGTGGAACATCCCTTGCCACTGATCTCCATCTGGACATCATGCCATTGATCACTACTGTCTGAGCGTGATCTCGCAATCAGCTCCTCATCCACTGAACAGTACCCATCAAATCCATATCGTTCCAGTTTGGAGAGAAGGATATTGTGGAGTACTGAGTCAAAGGCCTTACTGAAGTACAGATAGATGACACTGGTGTCTCTTCTCTTGTCCATTCATGCAGTTATGCCATCATAGAAGATCATTAGGTTGGTCAAGCAGGACTTGCCCTTGGTGAAGCCACACTGGTTGTCCCATATCATCTCCCTGTCTTCCATGTGCCTCAGCGTAGCTTACAGGAGGTTCTGTTCTATGATCTTCCCTGGCAGAGAGGTGAGGCTGTTAAGTTGGTAGCTCCCTGGATCACTCTTTCTTACCCTTCTTAAAAATGGGTGTGATTTTTTTCCAGTCACCAGGGACTTCACCTGACTGCCATGACATTCCAAATGTAACTGAGAGTGGCAAATAGATATTCACTACTCAACACAATCTTCGGGGTTTTTTGGGGGGGTCAAATTCCAATTAGTGAAGCTGATTCTGATGGTGCCAAGGCAGTATTCATGTCAACTGAAGCCTGGACTGGCAGTGGCCAGAGCTCTGCTCTGCAGGATTCAATTCGTGGGTTCTGCCATCCTGCTTACATTCACCTCTGGAGTCCCAAACCATTGCTGCTATGGAAATGAAGGATTGCTTGAATGGGGGGAATGGGTAGGATGCAAACCTGCAGGTTCTGGAAGAGCACTGAGTGAGATTTTACAAAAGATAAGTCCCGACCTTGCTATAAACACCTTATTCCTCAGTTTAAATATTGTCTGTGAAATAGAAGAACAATAAAACTCAGTCTTCTTAGCTACTTTCTTCCTTATCTAGGCAGATTCACTCAACTACAGTGCTAGCTTTCATTTTGGTTTCCACTACTTTTTTATTCTCAAGGTCCTTGAGTGCAATGATCCCTCCAGCACCTGCTGTCATCTGCTCCACAACAGACCCGCGTCCAAAGTGGCCTGGAAAAGGTACGTGTTTGGGACCCAAGAAATATTTATTCTATGAGAGGACTGACAGGAAAGTTTTGATCCTTCACCTGGCACAGACAGATAACTGACTTCATCCCCTGGGGCAGAAAAGGAAGCAATGAGGATATTAAGCAGGTGTGAAGATGAAGGGGAAATCTGGGGGAAGGTTTTAAACTTGGAGAGAAGCAAACAGGTACCTAACCTCAAAAATGTTGGGTTCTGGGTGAACTGGGATTTTTGCAGTGTTGGCAGAGATGCGATTGTTTCACAAAGGAGAAATAAGACTTCGTTTTTGAGGCTAAATAGCTCATGTGCTGCAAGGAGGGGGAAATCTGAAAAGCTCTCCCAAGCAATCAAAAATACCTCGCCTATCCGCAGAGTGACAGAACTAAAATGAAATGGGCAAACTGGTGACTTACATCAGGTCAGGCCTCAAGATTCCCATGCTGGAATTCCCATCATCCACTCTGTCTGAACCCCTGGCCTGTGCTCGTGTTTGGGTTTTACGTGAGTCAGTGGGCCATGAGAAACCCAAGAACAAAGAACAGGGACTGATCCATACCCAAGCTCCATCACACCATGGTGTGAGCATAACCGAGCCTGGAAGCAACCAGTGACACTGACCTTGGGAAAAGCAGTAATTCTGTTCAGCTCTGAACTTCAAGCAAGCAAAGCAAGGGGTTAGCAGTGATTTAGTGCATTTCTTCTAATTTTATCTTTCGAGGTCAAGATTTCAGAAGCATTTATTCCCACTTGTAACCTATAATTTTTGATGCCCAAATGGAGACTCCTCTAACGATCTTGGTTTTCTAACAGCATGTACCCAGCACTTTTAGAAAGTAAGATCTTTTTAAAAGGTATCACAAGTGAACAGTTGTCTTTGAAAGCACTGCCTTGGCCTGTAGGCTCTTGGAATGACGACTGCCTTTTGCATGGGGTTTGTAAACTTACCAACTCAGTGGCCTACAGATCTAATCTCATATGACATTTTCAGGAAGCTGCCATAGAAAGACACCAATCATTTCAAAGGCAGAGATGTATTTCATTTATGAGTGTGTGATTTTTTTCTAACTAGAAAAGAAACATCCTTTTCATTCATTTAAAATATATCTTAATTCAGCTCAACCTAGCAGCATTGCTTATTTTCATGCCTTCATAACTGAAGGATTCTGATAAAGAAAACAAATATCTATTTCCTTTGCTATATTTCATCTATACTGGAACTAATTTTATAATAAATTTCAAGGCAGGACATTTCAAACTTGAGACTGTTAGGAAAAACACCTATTTCCAACATCCTTGTAGCGACTATTACTTTCAGCGGGGTAAAATCCGCTTTCAGTGGCATTGACTACTATGTGTCAGAAAGGCTGCAGGTATCTCACTTCATGCTTCTCACGTAGCTTGGGACATTCCAATATTCTGCAGATTACTGCAGACTTGTTGCATCTTGCTTCTTAATACTTAGCAGCAGTGCTAGCTTTGAAAAATTTCGTACAATGACAAAAGGAAATGGTTGCCAGCTCATTCATAGATTTACCCTTTTTCTTTATTGTTCACTGAATTATAAGCACTGAGGTGTGAGAACTAATGGAAATTAATGCAAAAACAAAACACCTCTTTGGGGAGCTGCTGATCCGGGTCAACCACCACAAGAGAAGGAGGAACGAGGATTACCAAGGGCTGGGAAATGCAGCCAAGGGGAGCTTCAGCAAGAACAGGATGGTTCCACACTGCAATCAGTGCCCCAGGTCAGATGACACCGAGTTTGGTTTCATTTCACCATGAAATCATCCCCTGACTGTTCTGGGCTGAGTGGGAGGAATCTCTGCACTTTTATTCTCTAGGTAAAAGCAGCTATTGTTGCACATCCTTATTACCTAACCCTGATAAGCAGAGTCAACAGTGCCAGAGCTCAAAGGTTACCTGAGGGTCTGCCTGTCCTAGCTGGTGTCCTGCAGCCCACTGCACCCAGCTCCCAGCCCCAGTCCTGTGTTGTAGGGCAGCCAGACAAGCCTCAGGGCTGGAGGAAGACAGCAAGCTGCTGGGCTGCCAATGACACTGCCTCTCTGCTTCTATTAAAATGGTGCTAAGCCATTAATCAATGGGCTGAACACAACACCCAGCAGTCAAGAAGGAAAACAGGGATGCGGGTGATTCCTGATCAAACAATTTTGTTTTGATTCCTGACTAGTCATGTGTCAGTCTGGCTTGCTTGACTTTCCCCTCATTACTAAAATCTGGTAGCTGACACAGTCTTGAAGGTTACTTAATGTTGTTTGTAAAATGCATTGTCATTATGGTAGAAAAATACAAAGAGGGAAAAGGGAGGAAGTTTCTTCTTGCTTTTGATTTTTGAATTTTCTTGCCAAGCAGGAAACCAACATTTCAGTGTTGGAGCAGACAGAAAAGGTGGGTCTATAAGCACAACATCTAGAGCTTCAAGCATAATAATCCCAGTCCCAAGCATTTAGTACTCATTAATAAATCCATGCTAGATGATTCTAACAGCTACAAAACTATGGAATTAAATATAGATGTTTCCTTTCAGTTCTACTTTTTTTTATTTTATTTAGGATACCGTTATGACATATTTTTCATTTTCACCCCTGAGCCATGAAACAAGATGGTTTGGTTCAAAGGATCAGGGACACAGATGTACCACTACACGACTCCAGGAGCAGACTCTTTAAAACAAACAGCAGCCAACAGGGAATTGTTATTTCTGCAAATGTGAACTTAGCGTTTCTTTTTTTTTTTCTGAAAACACTTCTTGTGGGCAGCGTGCTCCCATAACCAGGTGCCCATAATCCACCTGAATACATCTTTAATACTGGTCCATAAATATGCTACTGAACATTCCCATGCGGGACCTCTGAAAGAGGATGTCTCTACATGCAATAAACTCCTTGGCATTATTTATGTATTTGTGCATTGCTCTCCCTGAATAGTCCCAGGTCCAACAAGGGCTGTAAGGAGGCAGCTGGCATGCAGCCTGCATGCAGCCAGCATCGGCATGGCACAACAAGGGGACAATGCTCAGTGAGTGCAGTGCGAGGGCCAACATCAGCCACTACCTGCATGTGGGAAGGTGGGATCTTGGCTCACTTGCAGCTTTGCACTTTGGATCAATGGCAAATCTCATCTTAAGGAAGGCTTTAGGGTGGCCTTCAAAAGATAGAGAAGACATATCTACTGTCACTTTATGCTGATGTATTTTTCTTCCTATATTCTGTTTTATGCTGAGACTCTAAGGAGCTCAGCTGGGGACACCCTGGTTTGAAAAGGATGCTCAGCACTTGAAGATAGATGATGAAGATTCAACAAGGTCGAGCAAATCCTTTCTCTCTATTCTGACTAAAGAGAAAACTCTCTTCTTGCTTGTGATGCAGGGCTCTGTAGCCTGTATCAGGCAATTTTGAGATGAAACATTTCTGGGAGAATGGATGTCATGGCAGATGCTCTCAGCAGGTAACCTTCCAAAAAGCCAATTAGTCAGAGGTTATCGCAGCTGCTCTGTGAAACACAGTTGGTTCACACAGAATGGGTTGAAAATGTAGTTGTCCAAAATGTGTTTCACTAAGCTATTCAGTGTCCTCAAATGGTCAGATTAGCCAAAAGTCTCCTCATGAGTCATGCACGATTGCAGCTTCCCTACTACAGCGGATCTCTCATCAGCTTTACTAGGTTAAACGAAATGAGGGCACACATTGATTCTGTCTGCAGATGATTTATGCAGTAATTTCTGTTCCTTGCCTCCTCCTTCAAAAATCTGAGTTCACGATGGACACAATGAGCTCTCTGATGGGCTTGAGCTACCAGTCCATCTTTGTTTTGAAAAATATTCTAAAAACGTTCTAGCATCTACTAAGCTTGATTTTCCAGTGTTTATCTGGAATCCTCAGAAGGAAAAACTATCCCCCAAGATGTATGTCCTTTTCATGTCTAAGCCTAAATAAAATGCGACAATTCCCACTTTCTTTGTTCAAAGCGGCTCATTCATCCCTACTCAGGATGCTTCATACATCTCACCACCTACCTGCTGCTGCAAACATACAAAGAAAAAAGAGATGTGCTTTTGCATTCAGTGGAACATGATTTCCTTGAACTAACAAGCAGCTAAAATATTTTGAAAATTGCATGCAACCACTTCCTTAGCATTTATAACTTTTTTCAAAGAATTCTTCTGATATACTGCTAACTTACCTATCAACGTGAACAGTGAACTGGCTGTCCACCAGCATCCTTCTCCAGAGTCAATTTATAGCAAACAGAGAGATTTAAAAGAACATGATGCTAAGCAGACTGAAAGTTTCAGCTGGTGCTGTCTGAGACTTGAAGTGCACCTGAGATTGCCATCTTCATTCCCTCTTATGCATGTCTTTCCCTGTCTGACTCTAATCAGTTCTTGATCTCACAAGTCCTTGTGGGTGCTCTGCAGGAAGTGGAAAAGCTTGTCATAGATAAACAGTCTTCCAAAAGTTGGTTCTAAATAGTCATTTGCACTACATCTTGAGCCTTTGCATATCCATTGCTTTTGTCTTGAGAGACTGAACACTGGGAACTGTGCAAACTGAGTGAATTTAAAAAGTAGCCTCAAGTGGAATCTCTGCTCTGATCCCTACCTGGATACTGCCCTTGCTTTTGTTCTTCGGCTTCTACAGGATGTTTTCAAACCTATCCCACTCAAAACTGTGCTGTGTCTTTTGGAAAATAGTTCTGCCCATTATGTCACTATATTACTTACCTGAGGATCCCTCAGCAAAATATACAGTAAGTTAAGAACATAATCAGAGGAAAACAAGGACTTTGCTAGAAAAAACGAAATATTATAACAAAAGGGTTTGGAAACTGGAGCTACAGCTCCCTCACTGCCTATGCAGAGCTGACGCAGGATTAATAGGTGGAACAAACTACCCTCCTTCGGGGAGATATGCACTGTGAGGTTCCCTGCAATGAAAGTTTTAACTCCGTTCTCATTCTGTGAAGTGATTAACCAAGGGAGAATGAAAATTACACCTACTCAAACCACTTAAATGATTGCATGTGTGTGCACACATTTACTACAAAACGAAAACATAGATCATGAAGACTACAAAATCAGCTTCTCCCCCAAGACATTGAACAAGCAACTTTATTTCCTCTTTGGAGGAACGAATTATGATATAGCCTTCTCCCCTATTATCACAGCGTTATCACTGTGTCTTCCTCATTCTTCTGTATGTAGCAGAGAGAAAAAAACAGAAGACTTTTATGTCATTTGTCACTTAATTTTCCCCTTCTGCTTCAGTATGCGGCCCACCACCTCACTTAATGAACAACAGTCAATCTTAATCTGTAAAATAATTATTGCTATCCTCATGGGCTCTTCTAGACACACTGTCCAACCATTTCACAAACAAAGTGCCTCAGTTCCAAATACTCTGTGAGAAGACATTGCCTTATTTTACAGTTCCTAGTTAGACACGAAGAGTTCCAGACTACGCAGCTGGCATCTGTCTGGCTTCTGGCTCTGACTCCAGCTCTGGGCTGTTGGAGCTCCTGGGTTGGGTGAAAAACCTACAGAGAGAGCGGGTTTGAGAAGACTGCTGGAATACATAGCTGGGTCTGGAAGCTGGAACTCCCAGGAGGGGTACAAGCAGGACCTTAAGCATGCCAAAGGAAGTTTGGTTTTAACCATCTGTACAGACTCCTCAACATGCTTTTACACGATGCCTTCTTCTGATCTGCTCTGAAGTGTGATTTTTACAGGAAATTGACTCTTGCTTATTGCCCACCTGACGGGAAAATCTGTTGACCTCTCATTTTACAAGTCAGAACAGCTTGGAAGCCTGGGAATCAAGCAGTCACCATGTCATCCTCATCAGCTTGGCTGTGACCAGGCTGAGAAACTCTTCTTAGGCCTCTGCAAAACCAGAAAAATCAGTATGGTGCATATGCAACTACTGTTTCTTAAAATTAAACTAAGTAAAAGGCTTCTGGCCTCATTTTATAGCTGCAAGACCAATCTCAAAGAGGTGCTGCATCAGGGGACACCACGACACCTAGACAGAGGTCCCCTCCCAGTGCTCTGCAAACTCAGCTCATGTCCCTTTCTGGGTGGCTGCAAATGAACTACAGAGATCAAAACAAGTTGCCACCGCTAAAGAGTTCCCTGGGTGATGATTAAGACCGTGTCAGTGTACAGCCACCAGAGACCTCAGATACCAGTCTGCCTCTGCAGCAGAGCTTGATAAATGAAAAATGGACTGACTGTATCAAAGAGGTTCTTAAGTCAGGCATGAAGACTAAGGCCTGAAATTATGCCGGCTGTGTTGATCACAGAGCCAACCAAGTAAGACTCTCATGAAGTCTGGTATGGAACAAAGAATACCTAGCCAGCAATAAGAAGGAAGTTCAACTGTTGATGTTCTTGAGATGTAATAATCAGATCCACACAGGAACTGATTGATCAGTTGCAAAAATATGCTTTACTCTGCTTTGCCCCTTTCCTATTATTTTAGTTTTCAGACTATCCAAACCACTCACATAATTTTCTGTCTCCTTTTGCATTATGCACAAACATGTTCTGAAAATACACAGAAATACATCTAGATGGTTTCAGACTGGTGGCTTTGTGGTGTTCCGTGGAGCTGACTGCTACTGTTGGTTGCTGCCATCCCATGTTATTCAGATTGTGTCATGTTCCCCTCCTTCCAAAATAAGCACTATGATGTCTGTACAGTATGGCAGGTGGGCCATGCTTGCAAACCCATCTTTACCTCCAGGGGAAGCTCATTCCTGGGAAGTCAGCACACTCCCAGGTGACACCCTCCCATGCTGCCATCACTCATTAACACTTGGGACTGGAAAGTGCTCTCATGTGCTTCACTGTGGACATACCCTGTATAAATCAAAGATAGGACCAACGGGACTGAATGGCAGAAAATAATTCAATACCAGGTAGAAATTGACCTTTAAAAGTCAGACAGAAGGGCATCTCCACACTTCAAATAGAAGGATTTGGGGCTAAATGTCATATTGGGAAAAATATTTTCATTCATCATTCTGATTCTTTGCCGGCACTTACTATGGTATGGATGGATGCAAGGCAGGGAAATATGCAGCAGGGCAGAGGCTTGCGCTCAATGTTAAGATGAAGGCCTTGCCTGCCACATTACAATCCAGCAGACTTCCCTGAGCTGTTCAGCTAAGTAAATACATAACTGTTCTGCACAAAGTCAAACAGCATCAAGAGAAGATATCACCTGTCTCCTTCCTTCCTGGGGGCCTGTCTTTAAGGATAGAGATGGAAATAAATATGGTTGCCTGGACTTCTGAGATGATGACTCAGTTGAGTTGCTTTAGTGTAAAGCTGACTGGGTATCTCCACACTGCACACTGCAAGACTGGATGTAGATGAGAGAGCAGTAGGGTACGGCTATAGGAAGGAACTCTCTCTGCGCTCATCTCTGAAGCTCACCTGGTGTTTGCACAAACTCATTTCTCCCATCCCAGACAGGTGACCAGTCTGAGCTAATTATTGAGCTTCTTTGATGAGCAGGGGAGAAAGACGGTGCTTGGAAGAGTTATCCACCCTACTCGCTTGTCATAGTGGATAAACGATTCTTTGGAAGGTCCTCTCTCCACTGATTATCCAGACAAGCTAAATGATTAGTGCAGAGCAGGTACCCAGCAATTAAATGGCAAACAAGAACTGACAGGAACTGCAATGCAATGCTTAATTTGATTGTAACAAATTCCAATTAGCATGTGAAATGTAGGCACCACAATGTTCAGGATTAGCATGTTTAATGCTTACATTTCTACTGAAATCAAGAATGATATAGATTCCAGTGGGGGACAAGAGCCCTACATTCCTTTGAGGCCTTGGATATTGGAATTCAACAAGGAAATTACACACTAAATAATCTTCTTAGAAATTTCTACACATAGCTGAGATAATGAGATGCTTCCTGCAAACAATCTACAAAGTACTGAAGAATTTTAGAGAAATTATTTGCTCAGCACTATTGGTACAATTTTGCAGCTAGATATTTTATTGTGTCCATGCTGCCAAAGAGTTTCGATTTGCCGCTGATTTGCTTTTCATTTCTATTTGCAACGTGCGAACTAATCAATATTGAAGAATTTACACAGGCATGTGAAACAAGAGTAAACAAAAACAGTGCCTTGTTTATTATTAAACACCTTTCATATTTTAGCTATGGTAGGCAATTAGGTTGGTAGGAATTTGCAACTGGAGAAGCTGCACCATTTTATCTCAGGCCAAGCACTTTTATTGCTATTCATGCACAGACAAACTTCCGTGCTTCAACAGTCAGGGGAAAATATGTAATGGGATGTGGTATTTTTCTTCCAGTGCCAGAAATATACAGATCCTAATTACATTTTTGCTTCAAGGAAGGAAGGAAGGAAGGAAGAATTTCTGCCATTGGAGCATGAAAGAAATTTTGGCTAGAAAGACTATGGAAAAGATTTTCCAAAAAAACCCAAAACCCCAGATGATTTGCACACCAAAGTCTCATTTAGAAGTCAAAAATACTTTGATTTCTAAGTTACTTGTGAATATTTTCTATGATGATTTCTACAAGTCATTTAATATTTATCCTAAACAAGTGCTGACATATTCAAAAGCAGATCTGGGGCTGCAACAAGTTCTGGTAACCCCTGAAGACATTTCTATAGCCTCACCCACTAGAGATTCAAAACTTCTGGCATGTCCATATGTCTGAAATCTTCAGTTTGCATCATGCATTTGTCTATTTAGGATAATTAAGGGTATGCCTCCGTGAACACATTACTGCGAGGTAACCAGGGTCTGGATTTACAGCAGAACAGATGCTCTGCTATAACTGTCCATGTGCCTGCCCTTACCCCGTGGTAAATGTAAGGCAGCTTAGCGCCTGTCACTGAATGAGAGCAGGCAACACATTCAGCGTTCGCACTCGATCTTCCAATTACCCCTCAGCAACTTGCTCAGGTAGCCGCGCTGTCATATTTGTTTTACACCCCAGCCACTATCACAGCCTGCCCAGGAATAAACACAGGCAGAATGTCCTTCGCCAAGACATTTTTTAGGCTGCTTACTGTCACCTCCAATCCGCCCTTCAAGGAGTCTGTATGCAGCGCTCATCCCTGCGTTCTCTGAAAGAACTCAGGAGTCTGGACTCTGGTCCAGAGGGTGTGAGCACTGGGGATCTGAGAGAGCTGCAAGCATGTTACATACGAATTTCCTAATGACACTGCCATTTAGCTACTACTTTCAGTTCCGAGATTACAGAGGAATATGATCTCACCTCGTTAGGGCGTAACGACAACATGCTGCTACAGCTCAGGCCTTGCAGCTTTTCCAGCTTTCTCTGGTGGGACGCTCCCATGAGATGGCTGTATCCGTGGCCCTAACAGCATCCTGGATACGTGTCTGTGATCACTGGAGCACAGCCCATCAGCAAGAACCTTTGTCTTCAGCCTCTTGGCCCATACTCTGAGTTAGAAATTCTTTCCACATCTAAGTGGAACCAGCATGTAGGGAATTCACACCTTCTGATATCATTCAAAGGCATTTCTGTGTTGCACATGTATTTGGTTCAGTTCTTACACTGACCAGGCCACTCCAGTGAGCAGTTCTAGATCCAGTGCAATAAATTCACCTTGACAATCATCCAGAAGCTAAGGAAATCCATCCAGCTGGGATTTTCCTTGCAGATACTACTGTATATTTGGATATTTGGAAAAAGTAACAAATAAAAAAGCTTTTTACTTTTGATTCAAATTCTGAAGAATTTAACCAACAAATAACCTGTGATATCTCTAATAAAAAGCACAAACTTCTGAATTTGTTACATAAAAAAGCGATCCAGTGGTTTTGTACTTCTCCCCTGGAAAGCAAGTTTTCTCTTTCCATCTGTGAAAGGAAGATCGTGGCTCTGCTTTCTTCGCATACACAGTTCTGGGAGCACAACTGCATGTGATGAATCATGTGGAGACAACCACGGGCCTCCAACTTCTCCTTCCAGCCAGCACCACTGCCCTTATGCTGGGCCAAGCCTGATGCACAGGACAATGGGACTATGAAATATGTCCCTGTGGCAAACAAGACGAAAGAGCAGTGCTTGTGTTAAACCAATTTATGTCACTGATCTGCTTTACAGCTCCAGCACAGCCCCAGCAGCCCTGGCAGCAAGCGGGCAGAATGGCTGCAGGCAGCGGCAGCAGCGTCTCAGGCCAGATCCACCACCGAGGTATCATATGGTAAAGTCATATCTTGTGGCTCCCTGAATGCTGGCTATGATCTTCCATAGAACATTGATGTTTAACTCAATTTAGAAAGGTAATAAAGAATGAAGGCAGTGGCGTGCAAATGGATAGACAACATTGCAGATAACTGGCAGGGCTAATTCTCTTTTTAACTAACAATAGGGACAGCAGACCCACTGGCAACAGCCAAAGCATTTCTTCAAATTATGCATTCTCTGACTTTTCTTTTGCTACTGGAGGACCCAATCCTGCAGCTATTTTTGGTGGTGTTATTTTGTCAGTGCCCAGTCATGAACTGGGGTCCCACTGAGCTATTCAAACACTTAACTAAAGGCTGGTTTCTGCCTAAAGACTTTGAAATTTAACTTAAAAAATCCCAGAGGTTTTAATGGCAGGAAGAACAGCATTAGCAGTACTTTCTTCTATTGTCTTTTATTATTTACTTTACTAAATATTGTTTACTTCATTTGCAGTAATTAGAGTAGAATAATGAAAAAAATATTTTCAAGCAAAAGCCTACAAGGACTCTGCAGTACTGCTGGTGAAATAACAAGCCATTTCAATGAAAAAAACCATAAGAATTGAACAGCCCCAAATGGCTTCCACAGAGCCATTGTATGTGTAATACTGCCACAGCAGTATTGTATGCAAATATATAATTCAGTTATTTTTATGTAACCTGGTAATTTTGTAATCACAGAGGTGGGGTTTAGACAAATGGGACATATACCATTTGTAAAGAAACAACCTGGGAAAAAATATGCATTGCAGTTGTAGTCCTGACATGTAAATCCAGATACTCAAAACACACACTGTCACCTAACAGCAGATTATTCAGTTTCACTAATGCTACCGATTTTGAGTTAAACTAGAATATAAGGAAATGAAAGCCTAGACAAGCATGTGATCTTTTAAAGCAAATTTTAACAAATAATGATTAGCTTTTATAAAATACTGTTCATTCAAGACTGTTTTCAGAACCAACTGCAGACTCACGCACTCTCAACTCCCCAGACAAAGGAGTTCACCAGGCCTTTCACTACACAACCATCACCCCTGGTGTGGCAACATGCGGTGTTCGTAAAGTTGTACAACACGTTTAAAACTCTGTTTGTACCATAAATATGAAATACAGACAGGACATAGACAGGATATGTCTAAAATATGATGAGAAATATTTATATAGTTATATATCACTAAATCTATTGTGACTGTACATATAAAATAATCATAATTGATTACGACTGAATACCTAAATTCTGCAGATCCAGCAACATTTCCAATGGCACTCATCCATACCATCATGCTGAGATATCATTTGCAATGACCTTTAAAGAAAATGCCCCCTCTTCCATGAGAGCAGTCTGCCTGCAGGACAAGTGTCTCAGATACGAGCTCATGATTGAGTGGCTAATATCTTTACACAAATCCAGCTCACCTGAGTGAACATGAAAAACGGTTCGGAGACTGTGCTATCTCCCCGTGCCTGAGATTCTGATTGCAAAACCTTGTAGCAGCCTCTAAGAGTTTTTTGGGAACCATCCTCTATAAAGCCAAGAACTCAGACACAGCCTTCTGCACTCCTGACACCCACATCTTAACTGGATCTCTCATTATATTTCTCATAAATACACTTTAAACTCTGTGGTAAGGATCTGAATCTGTTCTGAAACCATACTGAGTTGTCCACCAGAGAGCAGGCCAAAACTACCACTGAAGATGATAGCAAATAATTATTTAAAATGTTTGTTTCCCCTGGTCCAAAATTAGCTACTTTAGTTACACTGCATTCAATGGCTTTAAGCTAAATGAGGGAAGATTTAGCTTAGGTGTTAGTAAGAAATTTTTTACTCAGAGGAAGGTGAGGCGCTGGCACAGCTGCCCAGAGAAGCTGTGGATGCCCCATCCCCAGAAGTGCTCAAAGCCAGGTTGCATGGGGCCCTGGGCAGCCTGAGATGATGGGTGGCAGCCCTGCCCATTGCAGGGGGTTGTGCTGGGCTTTGAGATCTCTTCCAAGCCAAGCCATTCTATGTGAAGGGCTTGGAGAATATGCCCTATGAGGAGCGACTGAAGGAACTGAGGCTGTTCAGTCGGGGGAAAAGGAGGCTGAGGAGAGACCTTATTGCTCTCTTCCAATACGTGAAAAGTGCTTACAGTAAGAGCAGGGTTGGTCCCTTCTCACTGGTGACAGGACTAGGGGAAACGGACTCAAGTTGCACCAGGGAAAGTTTAGGTTGGATATCAGGAAAATCTTCTTTACAAAAAGGGTTGTTAAGCACTGGAATAGGCTCCTCAGGGAGGTGATTGAGTCACATCCCTGGATGAGTTCAAAAGTCATTTGGATGTGGTGCTCAGGGACATGATTTAGTGGAGGGTTGTTAGAGTTTGGGTAGTGTGGTTAGGTTGTGGTTGGACTTAATGATCTTTGAGATCTTTTCCAACCTGAGTGATTATATGATTCTATGACTCTATGAACTCAAAGCAAGCTTGGCATCTTCAGGCTCACATACCAGCAAAGGACTTGCAGATGAAGGTGTGGCCTGAATTCACCCAGCTGTATTTAGACACCTGCTGCTGTTACCTACATTGTATCTGTAGACTTTCTCTATGGTCTGTAGAGAGAAACAGTTGCCTTCTTCCCGCCTGCAGCCCCAGATCTTACTGCTGCTCAGCTGACCACAGCAGGGACACAGAAACCTGGGCAGCACATGAAGGTAGATGAGATGGATCTTGACCTTGGTTAACAAGTGAGTGGATGAAGTATGAACTGCACCAGTTCTACAGAGCTAAGGGTAAATAAAACAACAGAACTATTTCAACTGGCCAAGGCTGCAGGCATAAATCTCAATACACCCAGGGAGCAGATTTTTTTGAGTACGGTGGTGCCATTTTTACATACTGATGAGTAATAACACACTCTAAAAATGTTTTA
Source organism: Perdix hodgsoniae (assembly GCA_035772895.1). Lineage (NCBI taxonomy): Eukaryota > Metazoa > Chordata > Aves > Galliformes > Phasianidae > Perdix > Perdix hodgsoniae. Next base: position 1,894,199 of record JAPSGF010000032.1, read on the forward strand.
TAGGATTTGATCATGAGAGACAGAATGAGTTTGGAAACTGCCTTTTGAAGATCATGCACCATGGCAACCACTAGAAAGGTGAAAAAATTCTCCCTGGGTCATTTCTGTGGAAGGTTCTTATTGTAGCTTGGCTGGTGCTCACTTCCCTGCGTGGCAGTGGAATTACTAACTTTGCTGGGAATGGCCAAGACCCTTCACTTAACATCAAGTTATCACAAATCACTGTTAATTCTAGCGCTGGCTGTAGATTATGTTAAAACCCTTACTTGAAATTTTAAAGACCAGACACTTGAAGGATTGATGTTAAATTGTCTCCTGTTGATAAGTTATTCTGTTAATTTCATATAGCTGCCTTCATTCTTGGATTTCTCCTTTCTCTAAATAAAAATGAAATTTTGATCTAGCTGTCTGCCAGCCGTTAAATACTTTTTCTTCTGTGACTGCACAGCAAATCGTTCTGTTCTGACTGGGACTAACAAAGATCCCGTCACCCATCCCAAATGGACAGTAGTTCCCAATCCTTCTGATCTTTGGAATGTTATGGTGTAGCACTGCAGTTGTTTAATGTAAGGAATGATCAAAACTGGAACATGTATGTGTATATACGCACACAGTGAATGAGGAATTCACAACTTCTTCCCCAGCACCTCTTGGGGACCTGAAAGCATCATCTCTGGGTGACATCTGTAACTCTTCTGAATCAGGGGACAGCCATCAGCTGGTTCCTACTTTCATCTGAGAATGGAACCTATTCCCATGTTACATTTTACATTTTTGGAACAGTCTGCAAATTTTCAGCCCCTTAATATCAAATGTGAAATCAATTTATATAAACAACCACTCCCAGTCAGTAGAAATACTGAACTCAATTTCAAGGTAGAATATTCTTACTGAGGAAGAACCCATTTCTATTCTTAAATTACAGACTTCATTTTGCGTTTTATTCCCTAAAACAAAGGCCTGTTTAGTTTTGAATGGTTTGCATCAGTTTGAGCCACTGATGGCCCAGATGAACCAGCTAGAAGCAGGACAAAAAGTCTCAGCCCTTCTGAAGACGCCACCTGTATAGATGGGATGAACACTGTCACTCATGTTGACAGTCATATCAGCCCTGCTGGGGATAAATCAGGGAAAATATTCCTTACTGACACAGACATTTATTTATTTATTTGGCTTTCTGATTCTTTTTGTCTCTCTGTGTGTGCTGGCACTTACTCCTGCACACACCCACATTGCCAGCAGCTCCAAACAATTTTTTTGTTTTCACTGTTTCAGTTCTTTCTTTCTGTGACACGATGTATACCAGAGTCACCCTACGGGGTCTGCATTTAGGTGTTTCTGTTCTGTCTCTCCATATTCTGCGTAATGCTTACAGGAAATTTGCTCTTTGATTTCAATGGAAGACTGGAACGGACAAACACTGATCCTACATCAGGGATAATCTGTTAAAATACTTAATGTCATCTCCATAACCTCATGCAAATCAAGTGCTTTTAAAAAATACTTCCAATTATCACTAATAATTACTAATGCACTGGAAGCCTGCTGCCAGTTTCAGTGAGTTTTCTGCTATGTTTTTTCTTTTTAACCAATTCTGGCTCAAAAAACAAACAAACAAAAAAAACCATCATAGAGTAGTATGGAAAAATGACTTCACTTCTGATTTGCAGAGATGTGGCAGCCTCCTTTATTTTCAGGAGACAGGAAGTGAAAAACAATTCTGCATACTATCAGAGAGAACATGCCTAAATATGTGTGTATATACGTACATGTGCATACACACATACACATGTATGTATAGAAGTATACATACATAGAAAACCCATGATAATGGAGTTTGACATAAGTTATAAGCTAAACACATGCAAGCAGACAAATTAACCCGATGTGTATACATTAATGCTGATATCAGACCTCTAGAAATAACTTTCCATTATGCACTACATAAGCAAGCACACATTCTGTTAGCACTTGCATACCAATAGAAGGAGTGAAACATCTGGCAATATGAATTGTTGTTCTGCATTATTTAAAACAATTAAATCTTTATGCTATCTGAAATTCTTTACTGTTCATAATCAGCTTTCGGCTCTAAAATCCAAGTCACCAGGATACATACATAACTTATATTACACTGTAAGATTGAGGCTGTAAAGGAATATTAGGAAGGAACCCTTACAAAATAATACTAAATAATTCCTTTCTAGTTAAGAGTAAAATTATGGCTAAGAGAAGTCTGCTAATTCACTTTAATGACTGGGAGATCCATTGCAAATTACTGAATTTTTCAACTAAGTGAGAAACACATTAAAAAACACAAGTGTAATTTATCACAAAATGCACTTTGCTCATTTATTTTGACAACTGTTGTTTAAATTATTTACATCCCATCATCATGCACTAGTAAATGTACTGTAGTCTGTTTTGTAAAAGTAGTAATCAGTGAGATTAGAGTAGCATAATATCTGCTATCACTCTTTGCTTGGAGGTGAGTAGGAATCATTATTTTGTGCCTTGCCAATGCAAAACAGGATTTCAAAAAGAGCTTTCTTTTTTTCCCATTATTTTTTAAAGAATGCTGAACCCAAATGCCACCTAGAAGATTCAAGCATCTGCAGTTGAAACTTGAGTGGAAAGAGTTGTGTTGTTACCTCACTTAAATAAGTGCCTATTAAGGCTTAGCACAGTGGTATTAGAATTCCTCCCTGGAAAACTCCATCAGTGCACATTAAAAAAAACTCTGAACCTCAACTGAAAGTCACTGGGAGCTTTGCTTCAGCAGGCTGACAGACATCACTGAGTATTACAGCTTTGCATCGATGCATCTTCTTTAAATGCAGGTACATTTTGCTTTCTCCATGTTTCTATTTCAAGTCAGAAGGAACAAAGGAGGAAGCCACACCTTCCTTCTCTGAGCTGTGGTTTGACTTGACAAAAACTTGCACCATGGGCACAACCTCCATGTGAATAAGTACAAATGAGAAAGGAGAAAAGTTAAAGCAGATTTGGCTTTAGTCATTCCTGGAATCAAGTTATATCAAGAATATTAAGCACTCGGGGTGTTGGCTGGTGTTGCATCACAGCCAGCCCACGCTGATGAACACCATGTACTCAGGAAACAAGGCAGTTGGGCATCCCGTGAGGATCGGCGCGGCAGGCCTGCCAGTGCATGTGCTTCCATATGTTCTATCAAGTATACTGCAACTCTGAAGCACAGGAAAAAAACCCACAGCTCCCCACATCCCCAGTAAAAGATTAGTCTTGTGAAAGATGCCAGACTGACAGTCTGGGAACCCAACATTTCCCTACAATATTTACAGTAGCTTCCACGAAGGAAGCAGCAGCACAAACCCTCCCTTTTCAAGAGAGCTGAAATCTTCATGGCTTTTGGGGTAAAGGGGAAGCAGAACCGTGTCCTGTCAGCTGTGCAGCTGTCTCTGGAGCCAACCAGTCCAGGCTGGTACCTCTGAGGGATGCTGGGGATGTTGGCATCTGTACCTAAGCAAGGTATGCTACAGGTTATCTTTGGATGAGAGCTGGAAGACTTTTTGAGGCCTCTTACCTCCACTACAGATAGAAATCGGATCAGCCAGAGTCTGACCTTACAATTGGATTCACTCCACCTAATTTACACCTTAATTAATGATTATTATTAATTACCCTTAATTACTTTAGATCCCTAAATTAATGACAGTGCTTTTAAATTACAAGTGCAGTTACTACTGGTATTAGCTGCCTCAATAGATGCTATAAATCCAGGCCCTACAGTCTTGCTCCTTCAGTTCAATACTCAACCAGAACAGCTGAAAATCCTTTCTGTGCGCTGCTTAAAAAATGGCCTCAGAAATGCTCACTGTGAAATCAAAGTTACTCTCTCCTGAACATCACGGTTAGCAAGTGAGCTTTAAAACATGTCTGAGGCTTTACAAAAAACCTGTAGCCCGCAGGCAAGTTGCCCTGTATCTCAGTGGCAGCAGAAGGAGGACCATCCCCACTGCAGGAGCGAGGAAAATTCAAGGTTCAAGGAAAGGGACACACTCAGACTTCAAGAGGGTACATTTTGAGAAGCAGTCATTAGCCTGCAATGTAGGGAAGAGGGGGAGAGGGAAAGTGTGAAAAAAGATTTCCCGATAATCTCACTGTACTCACCAGCCATGTGAATGAGCTTCCTGTATGCTGACTCATTTTTAGCTGTTTAAACGTGTTTCCTTAGATACCTTCCTAGTTCTTTTTTTTTTTTTTTTTTTCAACAGCATTAACTTTTCTCAACTTAATATGGTAATACGCAGTCAAAGACACTCAAGCCTTTGCTGTGATCATTTTTTCTTTCTGTTTTCTTCTTTCTTAATGAGCCTATGGAACCCTAACCAGTTTTCTCTTGGATGGTGCCTATCTACAAGGCCCCTGAAAACTCCGTAGGGACCCCGATGTCAGACAAGTCTGGAAATTTATTTTGGAAATGACTGCATCATAGAATGGCTTGGGTTGGAAGGATCTTAAAGCCCACCCAGTCCCACCTCCCTGCCATGTACAGGGCTGCCACCCTCCAGCTCAGCTGCCCAGGGCCCCATCCGACCTGGCCTTGAACACTTCCAGGGATGGGGCATCCACAGCTTCTCTGGGCAGCTGTGCCAGTGTCTCACTGACCTCTGAGTAAAGAATTTCCTCTTAACATCTAACCTAAATCTCCTAAACCTTAGCTTAAAGCCATACCTCCTGGTCCTAACACTATCAGACCATAAAAAGTATCACGCGCAGCAGTTCCTCACGGCCAGCTCAGCCGGACTGCACTTACCACCTCCTTCTCTTGCGTTCCCCTCAATCCTGCTCTTTGTTAGGCAGGCAGATGTACTCCAAAACACAAAATGAGTCATTTTCAGTGGTTCATAGACTTCTAACAAATACCCTCTGAAGGTGTTGGTCTTGTATAATGAAGTCTGCTGACAGAAACATGTCTTTTCTTGTTTGCCTCACACCAGTCCCTCACCATAATCCAGAGGCTCCCAGAGTCTGCTTTGAACAATAAAATGACTGCGCTGACATTTCTGGAGTGTGTGTGTGTATGAGAGTGTGTGTGTGTGGAAGGGGCATTACTCTTCTAATTCCCGTCTGGACCTCATTAGGATCAGAGTAAGATCTCAATTCAGTGTCTCTGAAGCACCCTGGGAGAAAAAAAAAATGCTGTCAACCACAATTAGCTAAAGTGGAACTGCAGTGGTAGTTCTGTGCTCACAGCAAATTATTAAACACACTTCAACTATAAATAATAACGAACTTGAAGAAGCAAATCTTCTTAAGGTCTGCAAAACTGAATCTTAAAATTTTAGGTGCAGTTCTCTAGTTAAATTACAAAGCACTAAACCTAAAATTAAGTTGCTCTGGGCAATCTTAAAATAGTAGATTGCTGGATCTAAGCTTATGGGTGTTCTCAGTTAACTGCTTCTGAAGAAATATAGAAGTGGTTTATTACAACTATAATTACAGAAAAACTTTGCCCTGTACTTTTCTTGCCTGGCTGGAGGAGAGAAGTTTGGATACATCATGTGAAACTGAGCCCTGAAAATCATAACGACAGGAATCAAAAATGCACACTAAGCAGGCTGAGCTATCAAAGCTCCTGGGACGAATCTAGTGCAGTCTTATGCAGCATCATGCAGATTTGTCTCTTATAGAGCCACAGAATCCTTGTTGGAAGAGACCCCTAAAGGCCATCTAGTCCAACTGCCCTGCAATGAACAAGGACACCTACAGCTAGATCAGGCTGCTCAGAGCCCCATCCAGCCTCTTCATCTGAAGGACCACTAGTCAGTACAAACATGCACACATACACACATACATACGTGCTTCGATGTACGCACAAGGATAACACATCTTCGTACTCCCACAGAGAATGAACTTCCAGGGCACATTTCAAAATAGATGCTCTTGCACACTCATGCAGCTACTTTTAGTAGTCTCTCTTTTTTTTTTTTCTTCATTTTTCTACTCTCATTTTATCTATCAATAGTTTTATTTTGTATAAAATCTGAGGCCCTGATCTTGACAATAAAATATACTACAAGAGATCACAGAATATTGACAATACTGTCAGTCTCAGCAGAAGATGAGAGTCAGGCTCTCCTCCACAGAATCGTAAGACTGGGTGAGAGATCAATATGAGAAATTGATTTGCTTTCTGATTTTTCAGTTGTTAAGAGTCACATTTCCAAGCTGTTCTCTCCAGACTACGAAGGGACAGAAACTTCTCTTTTATTGCTTAATGAAAGCTGAAAACTCACAATTTTACATGACTTTGGAAGCTGTAGCTCTTTGAGAAATGCTGAATACTGTCACAAACAAGATAAACTGCATGATTGGCCACAGTTTTAAGATTTGGGGGGTTGAAAGGTGCCACCTTTAGCAGCAAGTCATGTAGATTGACTTTTAAGCAAGGCAGGAGTTGCAATAAAATCTGGAAAATCATTTTTATGGAAGAAAAGAAAGAATACTGCTATTTCTATAAAGAAATCCAATAGAGCGTATTATAGATATTTTGTTAACTTTTCTACAGGGATTGGAGCAGTCATAGTTTATTTATAAATGCACCTTTAACCTAACACATATTTTCAGGTAGAATATTTCTCTTGAAGGATTTTTATATGGAATCAGATGTAGTTTCTGTTCTTGATTGCATCTAATACTGTACTGCAACATTTTATGATTAAGTCAGCAAACTTAACAATATTTAAACTGCTCTTCTGATTAGAGAATTTAAAATATGTGGAGAGTAGTGGGGTTATCTCCAAGAGCACTTAGCAATTTTCCAGCTACTGAATTAGATGAAAACGACAGATTCAGAGAAACATCAGGTACCGAGATCTAAAATAAATCCAAACTCCTCCATGATGCTATTTGCCCTCCACTGTTTTTTCTAGCATTTTCCTGCATTTTCCTGATATTCTTTAACTTTTTCAAATTTCCTCTCATAAACTGGCAACTTCTTCAAAATATCAGCAACATGAGAATTAAAAAAAAAAAAAAGCCACATCCACAATTAATCAAATCAAAATGCACTAAAAATTCTGCACTAAAAATGCACTTTTCATATATCAGCAGTCACTTCTGTTAATAGTGACTTTTATAGTCAATAGGGATGAAAAGATGGATAATTCTGGGAAAGTAAGATTTTCTTCTACAGAATATTTTAATATGCAAGACAAATCTTGAAATACGAAAAAGCAAGTAAAACAATAACAAGTGAGAGACACAAAGATTCCTGGACTCAAGAAGATGAGTCATATGTTCATTTACAGCTAACCTTGGATTTAATTGCTAGCAGTGAATCTGGAAGCTGAAAAATAAAACCAAAACTGCTGTCCAAAGATGAACTTCTCATGTCATTAAAAACCGAAAGGATTCCAATATATATTCCCTGGAGTTCGTTCTGGTAATCAAAATCAATTAACAATAGAAAATGATGAAATTTTACAATACAAGAAATGTCTGACTATTAACAATTCTTTGCCAAAACCTACCTTATGACAATGCAAAGGCTCTCTGTTCCCTGCAGTGCATCATCTGTTTTTCAGTATTTTATGCAAAATAATTAAATACATAAAAATATAATAATCTGTTCCTCAAAGTACAGCTTTGGGGAATTTAAGTTAGTAAAACATTCAATGCAGAACCTTTTCAGTTCTTCACATCCCTGCCAGATCTGGCCAACAAGGGCCTGAATGTCTGAACCATATCAGTCTCAATCTAAGAAAAAACTAAGATAACCCCCGCTTTTCAGAGAACAGAAATGAAAATCATACAAAAATGTTCAAACAAAAAACACACATTGTCAAAAGTTACAGAAAATATACACTTGCTTTTGCCTAGGGACTGTTTAACTCAATCAAAATCTCGGGATAAAAAGAGATTGATCCAAATATGAGGCTGTATATTTGCATCAGAACATGGATTACACTGTGTCAAAATTCTCCCAGATACTTTCCCTTTCCTCATTATCTTCAAACCAAGCGACACCAGGAAGTGTTTCACAGGAATTCTGAATGAGATCAGAGTCTGTAGGCCGAACCCACTTGCACAACCTCCTCACAGGGCTTCTTGTTCTCACCAGCTGGTGTTAGGGTGGCATTGCTGGTGAGATGCAAACCTGCCTATCTGTAGGCTGTGTCTTTCTGAAAGGTTTGCTGACAGCACCATGTGAAACATGGAGCTGTGAAGCCATGCCTCCTGTGCGTGGACTTAGTTCTTCACAGCGTCAATCAAATGTCTGTGAGAGATAGCCATCCTTGCGTGCTCCCTGTCTTCCCCCCCCTCATATCACATCCCTATAGTTAAAAGCAACATTTTTATTGAATAGACATTATCAAGCCAAGACATCTTGATTCTTTGGGCTTTGAGCTGTACTTCAAAACATGTATCAACAGTGGTCTTAGGATAGTCAAGAGAGTACATATAATTCCCTCTACAGCAGTCAATACATGAAAATCTATCAGGGATTTTGTTTGAAGGAGGCATAACAGAAAATCATAGAATCATAAAATGGCTTGAGTTGGAAGAGACTTTAAAGGTCATCAAGTTCCAACACCCTGCTGCAGGCAGGGCTGCCCTCACCAGCTCAGGCTGCCCAGGGCCCCATCCAATCTGGCCTTGAGCACCTCCAGGGATGGGGCATCCACAGCTTCTCTGGGCAGCCTCACCACCCTCTGAGTAAAGAATTTGCTCATAATATCTAATCTAAATCTCCTCTCTTTTAGATTAAAACGCTTTTCCTTTGTCCTATCACTATCAGGTTGTATAAGAAGCCATTCTCTCTCCTATTTATAAGCTCCCTTCAAGTAACAGAAGGCTGCAATGAGGTCTGTCTGGAGCCTGCTCTTCTCCAATCTGAACAAGCTCAGAAAAACACAACTGACTTGTAACTCCACTGATTGACCTTGGTGTCTAAATGCTGTTTACACAAACACAGAATGTGACATAAGAAAGAAATCTGGTTTTAACTGAAATCACTTAGAAAAGGAAAAACTGAACATTTTCATGCATCATGTTCCTACATCATTCTAGGCTAACTTTGAACTAAGATGAAGGAATACTGTCTAGTAACAGGCAGCCCTTCATTACACATTTGGATCACAAACTACCCTGTGCATTTGGCCAAAAATGAGACCTTTTTTGAACAGCTGAACAGTTTTCCTTGAAAATCATAATCTTAGTACAGCCCTACTATTATCTAACATCAATATAAAATATTTTAATAGCATACAATTTCTGTGTCTTAGTATTTTTACAAGTAAGGATCTCAAATGTTGAGTAGATGCTTATTTGTAACTCTTTTGGGTCTTCTCTTTTTTAAAAATCTTTTCTTCTGCACTGCAATTAGGTTTATCTGTTTTCAAAGTTCAGTTAAGCTGAAAACATACAATGGAAAACTTGCCCTCACTTGTTAGATACTATTTCGCAACTGAGGTTAGGAACAATGAGAATCCTTTCATTGTATGCACAATACCTCAGCTTGGGCTGAACTCGTCAAACTGCCTTGGAGCACTCACCATGAATGCCAGGAAAGCTGGATTTTTGAGATTTAAACCTTTGAAAAAGCTGCACTACATTTGGGCCTATCTGGGTATAAACGTGCAAAAGCCAGAAATTGTTCTGTAAGCTTGCAGAAAAAGGAATCTAAATTTAGGACTCTAACATTGTTTTTGCATGTACAAATGACCCAATAGTAGCAAGCACGGGTTCACGTAATGCAATGGGACTTCCAGCACTTTCAGAATTATGCTTCCTAATTACAAGCATACTGTTTGTAGGAAACCTACTGCTGGAAACTTAATTTAGTTCCCAGTTTGCCAGCCTACCAAAGGATAAGGCTTAGCCACGTCATGGGAAACTTTTAACTTCTCTTAAGATTTAACAGACTGCCTATTTCCAAATAGGAAACAAACTTGACTTCTAGTGAATTCCACAATTTGATGCTCCAGTGTCCTTGTTCTCGTGAACTTCAGCAAAGGGAAATGCAAAGTCTTGCTCCCAGAGAGAGCAAGCAGTACATGCAGGGCAGCAGTACATGCGGATGACCATCTGCACAGCAGCTCTGCAGAAAAGGCCCTGGGATTCTTGGTGGACTCTAAGCTGACCATGTCCTTGCAGCGAAGGCCAACAGTATCCTAGGCTACAGAAGACCTGGTAGTCTGAGAGAAAAGATGGCCAAACTGCCACATGACAGATGGCAGCAGAGAGATGGCAGACAGATGGCAGTCAGACAAAATGGCATCTGACATGGAAATATGTATGAAGCAAAGGTGTGTCACTGAAATTCCTCTGCGTGGAAAAATTGGTACCCACTGGTATTCATCGATGTTTGCTGAATGTTTATGGAGACCAAACAGTGGATATAAGCACAGTGGGTGTTTAACCACCTGTGCTTAACCACCCATCCAGTGGGTGGTGCGTTTCGGCTGCAGTGACAACAGTGGGTGAACTCTGCTGGTGCAGTATTTTATGATCATGGCATGTAGGCTCTTGTTAATCGCTGGTAAGAATGGTGGCTAACGGTGGTGACTACACTGAAAAATAGTGTTTTGTAGCTGAGAATTTGCTCTCTCAAATAGTATTATTGTGCTCTTTGTGTTTGTTGTAGAAATTGAAATAAATGGGAATAAGTGGAAATAAATGGGAGGTATTACTTTCAGCACAACCTAAGTAGTAACAGTAGTCCTAGTATTTGTGGTTAAAATAAAACATTTTACTGTACAAGTTAATGAATGTGGCTGAACAGTTGCTACAGCCACTGCTGGAGGAAAAGCAGTAATTTAATAAAGAGTAAAGTGATAATTATCCAGCATCCTGATTCATTTTAAGATATGGCATCTTCAAGCAACAGAACACACATACTCTTTAATTGATAACTGAAAACATTTCCTTGGGCTAACTAAATATCTAGTTGACTGAATTTTCATTTAAAAAATTGTGATATGATTCCCTGAGGAGAATGTTCTTCAATTATAAACTTCCATGTTTCATTTTATATTCCCCTCTCATACCTTCTAGAGAAGCCCACAGGAAGCTTGTGCCAAAATCTCTTCTGAAGCAGACAATATTTACTTTCATTTACGCTTTTTCCAGATCAAGCATAAATAAAAAGGTGTTCTCCACATCTGGACAGTACTGCATGCTACATATTTTCAGCACCACTAAAGCACAAATCCACCCCAAACAATGTTCCTCTACCCATGGCATTAGCCAGATTTCATATTCTTCCAAAGTGAATGTAGTTGTTCTCAACCTTCTGAGAAGCTGAGAAGCTCCTTCTGAGATGACCTGTTATGTCACTGGCATAATATGTCATGGGGGGAAAGAAAGATGGGCCAAGGGAAGTGTATTTGTAGCAAATCAGGATCATCTCCTTACTGCTCTTGTTCTGGCCTCATCCCAAGGATTTCTTCCCATGTGTAGAGGGAATGTAACAGAGGCAAGGCAACTAAGCTGCATAATTTTTTCCAGGTTCATTTCACCACAACGGTGAAGGCCTCTGCTGTCTCTCTGCTCTCCAAGAAAAAATCTCTTAGTTTCTTCCTCCATGGAAGTTTTCATGCATGAGCAGTGTTGCAGAAACCTTGGTTCTTTATGTGAGATCTGCGTGCAAAGATCACAAAATCTTTCTGATCTATGAGTCCATATGCTGTCAACACTTGGAAATATATCATCCAATCTCTCAACACATCACACTTTCTATTCCTGCCACCTGTTCCTCCTCCACTCTTGCTGGCCTGCAGTTCTGTACTGCACTAAAAACATTGTTGTGGGGGCCATCATCTTCTTATGACTTTGCCAGCTTCATCGTTGTACCCCAGGCATCCCATCCCATCTTCGATCATAGAATCACAGAGTCACAGAATATCCTGAGTTGAAAGTGATCCACAAGGATCACTGAGTCAAATTCCTGGCTCATACACAAGACCACACAAAAATCAAATCATGCCTAAACACTGTCCAAGCACTTCTTGAATTCTGGCGGCATGTTACCATGATGACTGTTTTGGAGAGCCTGTTCCAGTGCCTGACCACTCTCTTGGTGAAGAACCCTTCCTAATATCCAGCCTGACCCATTTCTGAAGCAGCTTTAGATACTGCTCTGGTGTTGTGTGGCAGTTCACTCTACTGAATAAGAGAAAGGATGAGGAGAGAAGTTGGAAGGTAGAGGACACCTGTGCGCTGTGGGGAGAATTGCAGGTAAAGGAAGAAAATTGAACCACTTCAAGGGAAGAAAAAGATGAAGAAAATAAAGTTGGAAAAACATCCATCTTCAGTCTGCATGCTAACCGATTTTTTACTGATTTGTTCTATAAATCTTTAAACAGTGGACTTCAGAAGCAAAACCAGGTACCACAGTCATACCAGCCTCTGTCTGTGTCAGTCTCTGCCTGAGATAAACTATACCCCTCTGGCTCAGTGTATAACATTGGGCCATAAAATGCTATAAAATAGATTTGTCCCATAATTATCACCACTTCAGGGGCCCTGGAGCAACCTGAGGTGCTCTGTCACTTGAGCTGTCTCTGCATTGAAACTGAGGTGTCAGGGTCTTCTGAGAGGAAGCAATCTTTCACCAGCATGGAGCTGAGAAGCAGCCAGAGTCATGAGCTGGAGAAAATTACTGAATCCCATGGGATGGACACAACCAACGCTGTTTGTGAGCAGGGAGGTTCATATTGAGGGATTTAAGTACAGTAAATAAAATAGTTGCTAACAGACAAGCCCTGTCTATTCCAAGCTGGAATTCCAATGAATTTTGGGATGAACTTGATTGAAAAAAAATCAGCCAAAATAAACACACTAATTTTTGCAAGTAATATATTCAAACCATAAAACCATTTAAAATCTAGCAGTACTCTTTGTTCTTCCCATACACTTTGATATTCAAATGCTTTAATCTCTGTTATGAAGCCTCCTAGGACAGCCCCTTACAGACTTAATTTCAGTACCATGAGCATAGTTATTTACTAAATTTCTTCAGGTCACAATGCAATCCCCTTAGGACAGGATTCATCTAGCCAACAACAGATGTCTACAGAGTAGGACAGATGAGAGTTCCATGGCTACCCTCCTTTCTTCCACAATGGAGAGCAACAGACATCTCTGTTGTGCAGCTCATTTCATCTCACCTCATATGGAAGTAGACATTTACATTAGGCAAGATGAAGGTCATGTTATTAGCATCTATCTAAAAGCTCAAATTTCTCTTCATGAGACCCAAGATGAAACATTCCCCTATGCCAAATACTACCTACCTACTGCTGCTGAGCCTCAGAAATCATCTGCTGGGAAACAGTAACTGCATGAAAAATTTAGGGTGTCTCACTGAGCTTTTTAAGTGTAACATATCACTAACCATGTAACACAAAACAAACTATAATGAAACGCAATCTCTTCATCAAGCTTTTGTCAGAAATGTATTGGTATTGTTGTAAACATTACAGTCATGGATGCTTGTAAAAGAAAAAACAGTTATTTTTAACAAGATCCTAGAATTACCAAATACCCTCCTGTCATCCATTTTGTGTCAACTAATAGCAGAGACATGATTTAGAAAAAAGCTATAAAGTTATGTCACTGCAACACAAAAGCAGATCCTTTACGACACTTCAAGTGTCCTTCCTTCAGCAGGCATACTCAGATCTACCCATTCACATAACCTGCCTCAGGGCAGCTCATTGAGTCCCGCTCAGAGCAAACTGGGGCATTACAGCAAGTCTACCGAGGGTACGAGGGAGCACAGGGATGCGGTCCTCATGTCCTCAGCTTCCTTAGTAGAACAGAACTGGTGACACTGAGGTCATGCTGCATATCTGTTCTTCAAAGTTTTTTCTATGCATGGGGAAGGAAGTTCTTAGTTCTGGACGCTGCCATTAATTTATATGCAGTAAGTGACTATTTTTATTATTAATCTTCCGCACCTGTGCCCAGCATGTTGGATGGGTGAATTTTAAATAAATTAAATTTTGCATACTCACTCCCTTTGTGATTTTATTATGCAAATAACACTCATCTCTTCACCTCTAAAACCATCCACAAACCACAATTCCAAAGTCAGCCTCGTTTATAAAAATGCTGATAAAGGCTGATCTTTTTAAGGATTCAATACAATAAGAACTGAATTCTGTCCCTTTGTAATCTGGAGGGTAAATGGGAGAGCCTGCTATTCTCACATATTTTCTTTCGTGGAAAATAGAAGTTTAATTGTAATTTTTATCTATACTTCTATTCTGTTGTCTCCATATTTCTACAGGTCATCTTAAATCACGTCTGTTCAACTGGCTGTAGTTATTTTATAATTTGCTGTGACACAATCTGCAATTCTGAAAGCACAAAACACAATCAGTTTTTGAGGTGGCTGGGGATGGACAAATCCCTGAGGCAATGGGGAACAAGCAGGGGAGCAGGAGAGGCAGGACAATGTGGAGGACAACAAGAGGGAAAGATGGCAGCTTTCGGAACATTCGGATTGCTCTCGGGAGGCCTTCCCTGGAAATCAGAATTCTCAGCAGGATGTATTGAAAGGATATTGAGCACATAATCCTCAGCTCCTTCATAAATGTTGATCCACAGCTGGGTCACATCAACTGCTGCAGAGCACAAGCAGTAGTAACAGATGCTACCAATACATAACTATGTTGGCTTTGTTAATCCCCAAGTTTTGCCAAGAGGTAGGCTAGTTCATGTTCACATTCATTTTTGTCGAGCCTTAGCTGGAGCAGGGCTCCCCCCACTACCCGTTTTATCTTCCAGTTCAAACAGTAGAACCAGTTTCATCAACATTTGGTTCCTTATTTGCCTAAATGTGAACATTTATTAGAGGCTCTCAATGTATGCATAGTGATTATTTATCACCCAGAGCAAGGGTCAGTCATTCTTGGCTAGAAAATGATATCTATTGCTCACTGCTTTCTTGACCTCACTCTTGAAAATTATGTTAGTCAGCTGTTTTGTAGTCTGAATACAGTCTCGCTGCATTGGATTTGGTCCAATTTCAATTCTAGAAGTTTTTGGAGGACGTTTTTCTATTTTATTGGTTCCACATACTTTTTCCTTTGAGCTTTTTTTTTTTTTTTTGTCAGATTAATTAAGAAAGGCAGTCACCAGTGTTCTCAGCCGGGACTCCTTTTCTCTTTATTGTCTTCAGTTAATACTTTATATTATCTTCTTTAATGAGTGCCCCATCACCTGTATATTATGCAAGATTTCTTTGGTGCTTCCAAACCAACCAGTAACTACCAACCCCAAATACTCCCACTCTAATGATGAATCCAGCAGATCAAATAGAGATATAATTCAAAGGAGTGATTAGCAATCTTAGCTTGCACAAAAAAATAACTGAAAAACAATGAAAAGTACACTTACATGATCTGTTCATATTTAGCATCAGTTACGGAGATAGTGTGAAGTTGATAAATCTCAAATTTTAATTACCTTGAAATCTGCAGAGTGGTTTACTAAATGATTTTTTGTTTAAGTCTATTTAATATAGTATTTAATTAGACTGCATTCTAGGTCAAAGTAATTTAATTTAGAGGTATATTGCCTGTAGGTGCTACATAAACAGCATTAAGAAAACCTTGGAGGTTGAGATCATACAGTCATTGGCAGAGTTGCTCCCGTGCTTGTGGACAAGCTGATTATTTAAAAACCTCTATTACAGAAAATGAGAAAACACAAAAATGTGCTTTGTGACTTATAAATTCTACACACATACAGAGCTATCCTGTTGTATGTGGGGTACTGCACCGCATGCCCAGTGCACATCCTTAGGTGAGTGGGAACAGAAGGAGTCAGGGGTTAAAGAATATTAAGTTGCACTCAAAAGAATTTTTCCATAAGGCAATGAAAAAATCCCAAACGTACACACTGCTCTAACACAAAACTAGTAGCTTTAGAATATTCATATGGCACTCATACTTGGCTTAAAGCACGTCGTATTTGATGCACAACACTCCAGCCATCACTTTAAAATCTGTCAGTACAGAGAGTGCTCCAGCAAGGCCTTGGACAATTCCACACAGTTTAAAAATGTATTTAAGCCTTGGAAGCATTTCCCCTTTACACTTAGAACATATTTTCATCACCAACACCAAACGAAAATGTGCCCAAGCTCATCCTACCCTGAGAGCCAGGGTCCATCACCGTGCTCCTGGCCTTGCTTCCTATCCTCTCAAAATGCTGCCACAAAAACTATTCCCTGTTTCCTTGCTTTGATAATAATGGATTCGTATCTGCAAGAGCAGACTCAGAAGACTGTCAAGGTCCCTCCAAGCACAGCCCATCTTTGCCTATCATTTCTTATTTGTTGCTGAGCTATTGATCCTATCCCTGCCAGTGACACCGAACGCTGCTACCCCGTCAAAAAACCTCCAAAGACAATGAGATTTTCTCACAGAGGTTCTCACTTCTGGGCACAGTTTGTTCAAAAAATCTGCAAGGCCACACCTTCCTGCCTTCTTGAGAAATCCTAGAAAGATTTTCCTCTAATGCAATGTCCACACAAACCTGACAGATTTGTTGGGATCGCGGATTATCATGAGAGCTATTGTCTTATTATTCTCTCATATTCACTTGATGCATTTACCTGCTGCTTTCTCACATATTTAGCATGCAATCTTTTGTAATCTTTAAACTCCATATTCATAAAGCACCAAGTGCACTGCGGAGTTGGCCCACAAGGAGGGCTTCTGAAGCGCTGTCATAATACAAATAAGCACAAAGACATAACAGCAGCTCACGGAAAGAATTAATTTACCCTCTGCTTTTAGCAGTAGGAAAAGAGGACAGAAAATGACGAGGGCATACTGCAGAACAGACTACGTGTGCCAGTTAATGTACAGGGAAGAGATTTTGCAGGAAGCCTCATGATTACCTTCACAGTGAATCAATCTGCATATCTGCAGATGGGTTTTGTTCCTCACGATGACACCTTAAGCAGAATCCAGGTTGAAGCACACTCAGGCACCTCCACATAGGACTTGCCTTGTTACCAGCTCCTTCACCACCACTCCCTGTGCAGGGAAGGGCACGCAGCTCTCCCAAAAGGCTGCTCAGCTCTGCAGTGAGGTTACTCTTCTTTGATTCAATATTAGTTTGTGGTGTATGACAAGGGTATTTCCAAGAAGTAGCACAGACTATTGCCATACATACATTTTAAAATGGTGTTTTAATTAAAAAAAAAATAAAATAAGGCTTGTTATTTTATATACATTAACTATATTACACATTTTATGAGGGCTGCTCCAAAAGTAATGCCTCCCATTTGATTATGTTGGTCTGTGACATCAGAGGTGGATGCTGAAGGTACAGTAGCAGAGGATGAATCTTCCCACCAATGTTCCATTATATTTTATTGCCATGTGACAGGTGGCAGCAGAGGGAAAGTCTGACAAACAGGAGTCTGATACAGAAGTACATATGAAGCAAAGGTGTGTCACTGAATTTCTCCATGCAGAAAAACTTGCACCTCTTGACACTCATTGACACTTACTGAATGTATGTAGAGACAAACAGTGGATGTGAGCACAGCGAGCCAGAGCACGGCACATTTCAGCAGTGCTGACAGCGACAGCAGGTCACCTCTGCAGGTGCAGATTTTTACAATCACGGCATGCAGGCTCTTGTTAATCACTGGTGAAAATGTACAGCTAATGGTGGTGACTATGGTGTTTTGCAGCTGATATCAAGTAGCATTATTGTGGTCTTTGTATCAGTTGCAGCTTCCATGGAAATGATTACGAGATGTTACTTTTGGAGCAACCTACGTGTTTGCAGACCAAGACATTTCCTCTTCACTCAGTGCAGCCCGGGCAAGCCAAAAGGCTTGATGTGCTTGGAATAAATCTATCAAGATTTGATACAGAATTCTTGACACTTGTAGGTTCCTTGCAAAAATTTTGCTGTCCCGGGGAACGCACGTACAAAAGTAGTCCCTGTTTTGTAGAAGATGCAGCCATTTACTATTGCTTATTTAAAGGAAGCTTTGAGATGTGCAGATAGAAAATGTTGCAGTGCTGTGGTAAATTATGCAAATATCACTTACGTGGAAGTACCCTCTAACACTGATCTCGTTTGTGTTTTCTCTAAATTTCCATCAGCTTGGAGTTTAACTAAACAAACACCATTCCCGTGTTATTATTTGGAGAGAGAACCCAGTGGGAACTCCACTTCTTCTCTGAATCATGTCCCAGATCTATCTAGACTAAAACCTCCACCACCCACATTCCCAGACAGTTCTACTTTCACCTGCAAAAATTAACCCTTGGCTCTGCTGCATCTCTCCAGATCTCAAGGCAATTGGTTACTAGGCAACCACCCCTATTTTCCCTGTCTTGCTTGTTTAATTGAAGCCTGTGCTAAATAACATTGCCAAAGAGGGAAGTCACTCACTAACGGTGCACAGCTATTACTGAAGTCTCTGGTGGAGATTGGTAGGGATGAGAGAAGGAAAGCAGTGCCCCCCATTACAGTGTGCAAACACTGTAAACAATCATTAAATATATGAGGAAAGACCTTTTATCTGTTTTATCCATAGGACTGATCTTCTGATTAGATGTCCATCCTGCTGTTTGAGTCCTACAAGAGGTAGTAGAAATTTGCAGCAAGAAGGGGAGAAGCAGCAGCAGCCTCCACCTAGATTGCCTAAATGCCAACAGGAACTCTGAAAACTTGAGCCAATCTACTGAACATTCTCACTACTCTGCTAAGTGGAAAAGTTGGGATCTCACTGCCTCTACAAACATCCTCTGTGCTAGATGCAGAACAGCTCAAAGCAGTGCTGACCAGACCTGCTCCAGCACAAACCTGCAGAAAATTCAGAACAAATGGAATAAAAAATAAATCTACAAATTTCCTCATTTAAGGACTGGGGAAGGAAAGATGTACTTGATTTTTAGGAAGAGTGTTCAACCACTAGTTTTTGACCCAAGTCTTAGGCAACAAAGCAGCTGTATCACACATTTTTATGATGTGAGATGTGTGAAGCTAGGAATTCTTCTAAAAAAGCTCTGCCTGCCTTCTCCAAGTTAACTCCTTGCTCCCTGAAAACCAAATTCTTGTCCAAGCAAATTCTGTCAGATTGCAGATCTAGGCATTATAGTCTGGCATCACCCCTCCTCCCCCTCCCCAGTCCAAAAGCATTTAAAAGCCTTGATAAACTTAGAATCTAATTACTTTATATTCAGTGTATAAACATAGCCTCAAATTTGAACTTCCCTCTGGCTGCCTATCTGCCATGGTGGCTTGAAAGGGGTCTCTTGTCTCCCAACTTCAAGTAAGTAATGCAAGTTTGGTGGAATAAACCCAGGTTGTAATATTTCCTGACTGCAGCTTAGAGAACTTAAACACTTTTCCATTGTGCCTAATTTTTTTCCTCTCTGGCAAGGGAGATTTTCCAAAGAGATAAGAATAAAATGTTTCACTCAAGAAGTTCAAGAACTCAGAATTAGACTGTGATACCTGAAATAGCACTACTGACACACCTGCTATATATCTCATCCTGACTCATGACACCTATCTTCAAGTTACCCTCTGCCAACCAGTGGATAAGACTTGTCTAGAAGCTCCAAGTGACTAATTGGCAAGAATGTATCTAAAAGGGAATGTTTTTAATTATGTGTGTTTGACATCTTTTTGTATATTTTGTGAGATAATCAATACATTTTCACCAGGTTTCCATTGACGCCATATGGCAGCTCACAAAAAGCTGAACAAATCAGGTGTAATGAGGCTCATTAGACAAAAAAAAAAGCAAGTTCTGCTATTTAGGAGGACTTCTGAAATTTGCAGGATGAGTTTCAGATGGAGGACATACCCTGCACCTCGCTTCTCAGGAACTTCTGCTCAATGATCGGAGGTAGCAGTGGACAACAAGACTTGAGGACACTTGAACTATGAACTGAAGGCAGAATAGAAACAGCTTTCACAGAATTAGATGCAAACTACACGCCTTTGAAAGTGGAGTCTATTTACATCAAACACTGTCACTTTTCTGCCAGATTGCATGCATCTTGGAGGGCAGTGGACAACATCTGTAAAAAAGGTCAACCTCTGCCAAAGATAGATGCTTCCCAGTTCGGTCAGGAAGTGACATCTGGAAACAGAAAGGGCAGCCTCTGGCTAACGCTGGTAGGGCAGAGTTCTGGCTCTCTTGCTAGCAGAGCAACACAGAATCTTGACTTTCTTATTCTTTTTTCCTACACTGTTGATTTATCCTCTTTCCATTTCCATGTAAACATCTGTTTGTTTAAATCTCTTGCAGCTTGTTGCTTGTGAGATGGAAATACTGTGTATTGCCAAGTCCACAGAGACATGGGAGCCTGAGCCTGCAAGAACTGCAGCAATCCTATAAAATGTAACAGGATCCCTACTATCACCTTGTGGCACATACAAATAAGCAGGCAGTGCTGTATCCCTTCCATTAGGGATTTCTGAGTATTTCCAGCAGCACTAAGGATGCTTTTGGGTGACCCCAGAAGCTATAATTTGGACACAACCACATCAGGTTTAATTTGCACCATGGTTGCTCTCACTTGAGCAATGCTACTTAGAGGAGAATCACTTGAGCTAATTCTGCAGTGAAAATCTGTCTGCAGTCTTAGAGAAAAACCTAGGCGTATTACTGCAGGACACATCCACTGCTTAATTGTTTGTTACAACTGCAGCTCAGAAAGACCAGGCACTTTTATTACAGTTGCTGTAAGAAACAGCCTTCCTACCCTCTGCTTTGCACGTTTGAGTGCACGCTGCTTCTCTGCTGTTTTGAGGACAAACAGGATGGCAGTGAGTCACCTAATTCTGCAATCGTCACATTGATAGCCTGTGATTTATTTTGACTTATTTTATTATATATTTTTACGTTGTGATTACTAAGGAGACCAAAATTTATCAGTGGATCGTTCAGTTATTCCAAAGTCATCTTTCATATTGAGCCTAACCACAATTCTTATCAGGATGGTGGTAAAAGCTGGTCACAGCATGACATGCGGATGTTCTTCCCATCTCCACATTTCCCCTTCCTTCCAGTCGTAACAGACTTGCTGGTCACAACTATCGTATGTAACCTGTGGCAATTTCCTAAAGCTCAATGCCTCTACCTAACGCCATCACACTGCAAGACTCTGCTGTAGGATCTCTGTTTTAGACATTAATGTCTAAAATAATGTCTTTAATAGTAGCAGCAGATGTACAAGGAAGAAATAAAGACATACAGAGCAGGAAAGAGGGAGGACAGCACTGATTAAGTTTTGCTGTGTTACAGCTTGTTCTTTCAGAAAGGCTTGCCATCAGCTGTTCCCTAGCACTGTGCATGTGTCTCTTTTGGCTGGAAAACACGGCATTGTGTGTCAGCTGCAGCATGACTTCTCCTGGCTATTGCTCACTAATTGCAGACCCACTTCAGGGTCATTCAGCTGAGCAGCCTATCTACTCAACAGGATGCTGCATTTCCCCATTATGAAAAATGCTTCGTGTGGCATATTATGCTGAAGGCTCTACAATGAGAGATACAATATACAAATTACGTTACATCAGCTGTGCACTTTCTCCCAATCCATGGTGTCTTTTTTAGGAAAATGAAATAAACTAATTCATGATAATGCTTCTGGTGTTGATCTAACTGTGAATTTTCCCACTTCTCTGCTTGTGTTTAAGTGCATGTAGAAGAGCGGTGCTCTTCTCTAATACCTTAAAAGATACACACTAAAATGATATCTAACCGTCATGAAACAAAAGGACCCCACTTCTCCGGGCCATATGTCCTTAAGTGGTCCTTTCATAAGGAAAGCACTGTTAGAGGAGAAAATGGAAATAAAGCATCGTGGCTCCATCTGGTCTTGCAAAGTCCAGAGAATAATAATTGGGCAAAAAAGAGTGAGAAAGAAATACATCAGAGACGATCAAAATAGAGAAAAATGACAACCTTTTTACTTATTTACAGACTGCTTAAATATCCAGAGGGAGCTCTGCATAGCTCTTAAAAGTCCCCAAGCTGGGGACACTTAGGAGATTCACTACCTGTGTCATATTTCCCTGTTTCACATTGCCGCAAAAAGGACTTAAAGCTGATAAAATATACTTCCAAAGAGCACATTAGTCTCCTTTTGGAATGATGAGTTTCCATTAAGACTGACAGGTATTTTCCATAATTTCCCATGGGATAAAATCCCCAGACTCCTCTAAAAGGTTTTCAAACCCCACTGCTGCTGCCATTCAAAACACACAAGCAAAACACCCTGCTCCTACTGTCCAACGCAAAGTGCTGTTCAAAAACAAATGACAAATTCTCCAACAAATTGCTGCTGAATACAATTTGCCTGCCCTCCTTGATTTTGCTTATAAGGAAGAGTGTTTTGTTCACATTACTCTTCCTGCCAAAAGCATATTATCACGAGGTAAAGGGGGAAATTACTTTGTGGGAGCCTTTAATTAAAAGAGGGTAGCATTCCAGTGCCCCTCTTCTTTGTGATAGATATTGCTGCCCCTCCCCTCTCCTTTCTCCATCGAGAGGAAAAAACAATCCAGAGCAGGTTGGCATGACAGGCTTTTACCAAATCTCCATCACCACTGAAATTCACTCCTTTTATACACCGTCAACATTGCTTAATGCTATAAATAACTGTTCTGTTCATCAGGGTCCTGCTGGAGACTGGCTATCACACTGCTCTTTTCTAGCACTGTCCAGTAATTGCAAACCATGATTTTCTCACCAATGTGTTTATTTAGCATTAAGAAATAATTGGAAGGAACACGGTATCACAGTCTGTGTTCGTCTTTTCTTGGATGAGAGAGCGTATAGACGAGTGTGTGTTCTTTAGATGATTACTCTTTCCCTCTGCTTCACTTCTATCTTCACTTCTATCTAGCTGACAGAGATATCAGTCAGAAGCCACAGCCAGACGTCCTTGTGCTATGTGTGATCAGATATCCTTCAGGGATTTGCCGCCTGGCAGGCCACTGCAAGGTTTTAGGACCTTCTGCAATTATCCCATTTTTTCCTGGAAATAGAATTTTCTCCTTTAAATGGATTCCCTCTTCCTTTTGGGGCTGATATACATCTATGAAGCGTATCGTGCTTTCAGTGCTTAAAAACTCCTGGATCAGCAGAAGTGTGTGCATAGTAGATGCTAAGGGTTTATCTGACAGCGTGAGGCATTTGGATGGTAAATTCCCAAGCTCATTTTAAAAGAAACTGTGGGGTTTTTATTTTCACTGTTATACAGCACAAATTTATCACAATTGGAATAAAAGACTTGGCAAAAAACATAAGCACCTCCTTGTCAAGAAACCATTACCTAAATAGCCCCTGAGATGTATCACAAGCACAAAACCACATTCTGTCCTCAGGAGATGCCTTTCAAAGCCAGGAGGTGAAACAAGGCAGGAAAAAGTGCAGGGTTCCAAAAACGATGACCCAAGGTCACACTGTAATTCAGCGTAATGTGAGCTCAAATCCAAAACATGGAAACACTGAGGAAAATTAAGGTTCATCAACCTAAAGAATGAAGTCACTGTACAGGAAGTTGTGCGCCTTAAACCTACAAATGGATGCTTTCACTCAAGCATGAAGTGGTCATAACTCACTACATCATAATTCTCCTTAGCGGATTTTATGTGCTTTATTACAGAAGCATTGACTTACAGCATTAGCTGGTTTGGCTTATCTTTCCTCCATGTACTTGGGTATATACAGCCCCACGCTGTAATGACTGATTTGAAAGTTGAGCTCAGATTGGACACAGCAATTTGCTCTGTCCATATAAATCTCTCACACCCCAAAATAATTGTGGTGGAGGTTAGGAAAGGACAGGAGTCCCAAGCACAGCCAATGCTTCTAGTGAACTCCACTTTGAGCTGCATTTCAGAAATACCTGAACCACTTGGAGCTTTAGTATCTCCGCAGCATACCTCTCAGGTACTTCTGTGAACATGCTGAGTTGTAGCCATAGGGCTGCGGCATCTGGGACAGGAACATGTTCTGGTAGGAAGAAATTGCCGTTGTAGGACAACAGAAGCTAAGGTTGTTTAAAAAATGCATTATAGAAGGCATTTTAAGAATCTGAGTAATAAAAGCTGTGGTTCTAGGCTGAAGAATGATTCCATTAATGCAAGTGTCACTAGATGTTTCCATGTTTATTATGTGCTAGTAACTCTGAACTGAATGTGCTCAATTTGTGAGTACAAAGACATTTTTCTTCTAACAGCCAATCTGAAAAACTCAAGCTGGGATCTGAGAGGTGTGGCGGGTTTTTCATTCTCATACCTCATTACCAGTAAATGTAAATTAATACATACTTGCTGATTCTTATTTTGCTGTTGTTTTTTTTCTAATCTTGAAACTGGTTTGAATACAACAGCCAAAAAATGCAAACCAGAGCGCGGAGTTTATGCAGCGCTGACCCCACTGCCTGTACACTATAACTCTGCGTACACAAGCACAAATCCAAACCATCTGACTAACACCACGAATGTTGCAAAACTAATAACCAAGATAAATGATGAAGATGCAACGGCTTAGAGTCAAACCCTCCCCAGACTACTGCATGTTTTGTTATTGTCCTCTGAACTCTTGCCAGCATCTTTTCAGGAACGACTGCACAAGGTTCCATGTATTATCTCAGACACAGTCACAAAAAGCCAGATAGGAAGGCCATTACCCCTCTGTATTATAATATAGCATCTCTGTCACTACTTCCCTGGTGGCAAGCACTGTACTGTGAATTTATACGTAACCTCCAGCCTAGATGCTGGAAGGGCAGGAGTTTATCAAAATGGCTTTGAGCAACACTCCACCCAGCTCTGTTGCAAGCCAGACTGGCTCAGAGGGACACATTCAAGCTGCTGCCTCTCCCTGGGACAAGGCTGCAAGCAGTTTAAGTCAGTAGCCCTGCTGCAACGAAATGAGATTTTTAGAAGACTAACCTAAATTATAATTAGTTTGTAATAATTAGCAAGGAAAAACAACAATAAAAATAGGATTCATTCACTTAAAATGATTTTTAATGTTGTAATGACTGGTAGTAATTATACCAGAGAAGGGCTATTGAAAATAGGGAGAAAAGATAACTTCAGAAAAGAGAACTCATTTGGTGTTTATTTGCTCCAGGGTTCTAATTACTCTGGAAACTAGCAGCCCTCCTGATAGGATTACCACCACAACGCAACTGCAGCTGCAAGGAACGCTGAGCACATCAGTTTTTTAGCACCATTAAGACAGTCCTCTATAAATACCAGATGCATCTATCTATCCATTACTATCCCCTCTCAGCACTTATTAGCCCAGCAGTCGCAGAGCATATCACAAAAATGAAATGTGTATTGGTGGCAGAACTGGCGCAGTAGAGCAAGTAATTTGTATCAGGCTGTATAAGAGTTTAAGTTTTATTATAAAGTATATGTCACAGATACACTAGCACCAGTTCATCTTTCTTCCCCTTATAGTTCAGATTTATACACTTATTAATAAACTCTGGATGGTCATTTCAACACTTTCATTTAGCAGAATAAGCTGGTGATATCTGATCAAGCTTGCATGGACACTGCGTGGCAAACTACAGAGTTCTGGCAACTTTAATTGTAGCCATTGGGGGGAGATTGATGATGCCATCTATCCTGGTCCTATCTAATAAACCACATCTTCCCCAGCCTCCAGCTGATAGGTTGGAGGGGAAACGCCGGTCAGTCTCAGTGCTCTGAGCACTCAGAGGTGGGCTGTGGAGGATGCTGGGTTTCCAGGGAGCCATGCAATGCGGCTCACTTTTCTCTCACTTTTGCCCATGTGGATGCTCAGACAATTGTTTTACCAGGTGGGTTTTGAAAACCATTAAGAGGAGCAATTTTGCTCAGCCAAAAGGGGAGGAGAGGCTTCAGAGCTAAGGCACTGAACAGCAGCTCCAGAAGCTCAGGTTCAGCCAGCTCAGGTTCAACCCTGGCTCCAGTACGGATTTCCTAAGCAACCTAAAGCCATGCTTCTGTGCCTCCTGGAGGAGTAACCCTCAGCTGGTGCTTCCCACCATTTGTCTTCTTTAGTGGAGAAGGCCTTCAGGACAGCCACTGCCTTTTGCTGTACACACACACACACACACGCAACCATTTTCACATGGGGGTGGTAGGCACAACAGCAATGCAAAACTACAACTGGAAGAGCTGGAACACGTCTTCAAATATCATGTGTTCTTTCCCTAGTCCCCCATTTTTCCAGCAAGGTCATAAGAAAAATTAACATTGCAGAGCATTTAGGCATTTCCAAAGTCTGATTTGAACAGCATCATGCAGAAAAAGGTAAAAATGTTCTAAAAAAGAATATATTTATCAAAATAAACAGCAGACGGGGCAACGCCAAACTGGCAGTTTCAGTAACAGATCAAACTCTAATACTCTTTGTGCCACAGCATCAGAGGAGAAATTAAGATTCTTACATTGCACTTTTACTGACTATGTTACTCTAAGACCTTCAAGAGAAAGAGGGAGCTATCCTGGCTGAACTGTGCTTCTCCATATCAGAAGACAACACAGACCAGCTCAGAGATAAGCACAGCAGACACAGAGACACAAGGAAACAATGAGACAGCGCTGGTCAGCAAGACAGCAAACAGTCAGCACATCGCAGTAGCTCAAATGCTGTCAAATTTTTGCCAGAAAAACACAGTCATCAAGTGGGAGCTGAAGGAAACTGTGGGATGATTTTGCAGTGCTCGAGGGGCAACGCAGGTGATACCATCAGGTAGATGGATGGTGGAACTGCAGCAATGGAGAATGACCTCACTTTCCATGTGAGATGCTGGGGGCGGGGGGGAAGGAGCCTGAGAAGGGCTGGAACAAAAGAGAAGCTGCCTAGGTTTGCTATATACCCAGGAGCTGGGCCTGAAGAGGATTTCCAGTCACTTTGTGGGGGGCAGATTACTGAAGACTACAGAAGTTCTCTTTGAACTGATGCTTACAGACATCACAGAGGTAGGTGCCCAAAGACAACAGCACAGACCTGAAGACTCCTGAAGTCTTATTTGAGTTATGTGCACAACAGTAGAAAAAGATTCTATCATATCTTTGTTAATGACCTCATTAATGAATACAGAGAGAGGCTCACTGCTGCAAATCCTAATTGCTGGCTAATGACTATAACAGCAAATAGTACTATTTCTTGAGCAATCACATCAAGTGAAATGCTTACTGCTTCCTCACATTTCCAAGCTGATCTTTAGCTTTCAAAGAGGAAAAGAGGGACTGAGAATGCTGCATACAGTCACATAATAGTTTCAGTTGTGAAAAAGACACAGCTTCATGATTTCCAAAGCTATTTTTGTACGTGCTTGGAGAAAGTGCAGTTTAACAAAACTTCACAATCAGCGATCCTCACAAAATGTTCAGCATGTATTTGCCAGTTCTTTACTAAGCTAATTCATTTTTTAAAAGCAGCTTAGCAGAGATTTCCGCTCAGACTTAGATTTGCATTCCATTGTATGATATTCTTCAGTACAAATGAAACAATTTGGAGATAAGAACAATCACACTGTTTCATTAGCCTGAAATATCTCAGATGGGGACAGCAATAAAAATAGATAATAAAATAAAAGATGGCTTTTAGATATGAGCACAGCAGAAAAGCTGTGTTTCATAGCAAGGGTTCAGAATGACTGGCAAAAAACATATGAATGTATTTGTGTGAGTAAGGTCAGATCAGAGTGTGGACTGACACGTTCAGCTGGTGAAGTCCTTACTGCTCTCCCAGCTGTGTGTGTTGTGTATCCTAATGCACTGGGAGCTTCAGTGATTCCAGGGGTTGTTTTAACTCACAAGCAAGAGCAAATACAGATGCAAATGTCCCCTAATGAGAAAATGTTCCATGACCCTTCAAGACAGAGAGGCCAACCTTCTGATCTACAGACGCTCTTTTTCCTAAGGTTGAGCAGGATGCCATTCACATGTGGATGTCTCAGAGTGTTCTTCCTCCTTCCACAGGAAGCACTGCTGTGTGCCCCTTTCTCCAAGTCACCCCAAGGTTGAAGTTAGGCTAGTGGAAGTCAGTGATAACCCCAGAATATATTGTAAGCAGTGCTTGACTTACATTCTAATATATTCTTTGTTGGTTTTTTTTTTTTCCTAGAAAAGCTAAATATTATTCTTGTTAGAAAAATGAAACCAAAATAAACAAATATCCTGGTAGGAGGGATAGAATCCACCCTCAGTAAGTTTGCTGGTGATATAAAGCTGGGAGGAGAGGCTGATGTACTTGAATGCTGTGCTACCATTCAACAAGACTAGAAAACTCAACTAGAGTTGCCAGAGTAGGGGATCCTCAAACCGTCCCACTTTGAAGCTGATGACGGCGATGGATGCCCTGGGCCTGGAGCTGGATCACAGGCCAGTAAGATGCACCTAAGGTGCGGGATAACAGAACTCCAATTGGTAAATCAGCCTCAGTGGGAGTCCAACTCAAATGCCTATACACTAATGCACAGAACATGGGGAACAAGCAAGAACAGTTGCAGGTGTGTGCATGCCTACAGAGCTATGATGTCACTGGCATAACTGAGACACGGTGAGATGGCTCTCACAACTGGAATGTAGGAATAGATGGGTATAAACTCTTTAGGAAAGACAGGCAGGGGAAAAGTGGAGGGAGTATTGCCCTCTACATCAACGACCAGCTGGAGCTGATAGAGCTCCATGTGGGGACAGATGAGCTGACAGAGAGCTTATGGTTTAGGGTTAAAGGGAAGGCAGGAGAAAGAGACATCATAGTGGGATTCTACTACAGGCTGCCCGATCAGGAAGATGGAGTGGATGATAAACAAACAGGAGCAGCTTCATGTCCACAAAACATGGTCCTCACTGGGGACTTCAACCACCCTGATATCTGTTGGAGGAACAACACAGCAGGGCACCAGAGATTGAAGAGATTCCTGGAATGTGTTGATGATAACCTACTTTTACAAGTAGTAAAAGGAACCCATGAGAAGAGGTGCTATGCTGGATCTTGTCCTCGCCAACAAGGAGGGGCTGATGAGTGATAAGAAGCTCAAGGGCAGCCTTGGCTGCCGTGACCATGAAATGGTGGAGTTCAAGGTCCTTAGGGCATCAAAGAGGGTGTGCAGGAAGCTTGCTACTCTGGACTTCAAGAGAGTAGACTTCAGCTTCTTCAGGGAACTGCTTGGCAGGGTGACATGGAATAAATCCTTGGAGGGAAGAAAGGCCCAAGAAAGCTGGTCAGTATTCAAGGACATCTCCTCCAAGTCCAGAAATAGTGCATCCTGAGATAATGGGAGGCAAGCAAGAATGCCAGAAGGTAGATCAACAAAGAACTGTTGGACTTACTTAAGTGCAAAAAAGAAAGTCTATAGGGAGTGGAAGCAGGACCGGGTTACCTAGGAGGACTGAAAAGACATTGTTTGAGCAGCCAGGGATCACATTAGGAAAGCTAAAACCCAGACAGAATTGAATCTAGCCAGGCACATAAAGGGGAACAAGAAGAAATGCTACAGATATGTCAGTAATAAAAGGAAGGTCAGGGAAGATATAGGCTCTCTCTGGAATGAAACTGGAAATCTGGTCACAAGAGATATGGAAAAACCTGAGGTGCTCAATGACTTCTTTGCTTCAGTCTTCACTGGCAAGGGCTCTAGCCACACCACCCAAGCTACAGAAAGCAAAGGTATGAACTTGGAGAAGGAAGATCTGTCTGCCTTAGGTGATAGTCACTGTGTTGGTGACTAGTTAGTGATAGTGTTTGAGATCATCTAAAGAACCTGAAGGTACACAAGTCCGTGGGACCCAACGAGATTCATCCACGGGTTCTGAGGGAACTAGCAGATGAAGTTACCAAGCCACTGCCCATCATATTTAAAAGGTCATAGTAGCTTCTTGAAGTTCACATTGTTTGGAAAAGGGGAACTAACGCCCATTTTCAAGCAGGGGAAAAAAATAGATCCAGGGAACCACAGGCCAGTCAGTCTCACCACTGTGTCTGGCAAGATCATGGAGCAAATCCTCCTGAAGGCCCTACTAAGGTACATGGAAAATGAAGATGTCCAAAGACACCAACCTAAGTGGTGCAGCTGACATGCTAGAGGGAAAAGATGTTATCCAGAGGGACCCAGACAGGCTTGAGAGGTGGGCCCATGACAATCTCATGAAGTTCAACAAGGCCAAATACAAGGTCCTGCACCTGGGTCAGGGAAATTCCAAGCAGAGATATAGGCTGGGTGGAGAATGGCTTGAGAGCAGCTCTGAGGAGAAGGATTTAGGAGTGTAGGTTGATGAAAGACTCAACATGAGCTGGCAATGTGTGTTTGCAGCCAAAAAGTTCAACTGTATCCTGGGTTGCATCAAGAGAAGTGCGACCAGCAGTTCAAGGGAGGTGATTCTGCCCCTCTACTCTGCTCTTGTGAGACCCCACCTAGAGAACTATGTCCAGTTCTGAGGCCCCCAGCACAAGAAGGACATCAAGCTATTGGAGAGAGTCCAGAGGAGGGCCACGAGGATGATCAGAGGGCTGGAGCACCTCCCCTTCAAGGACAGGCTGAAAGAGTTGGGGCTCTTCAGCCATGAGAAGAAAAGGCTCTGGGAGGACCTTACAGCAGCTTTCCTGTACCTGAAGGGGTCCTACAGGAAAGCTAGGGAAGGATCTGCAGTGACAGGACAAGGGGAACTGGTTTTAAACTGGAAAAGTGGAGATTTAGACTAGATATCAGGAAGAAAATCTTTACTGTGGGAGTGGTGAGACACTGGAACTCGTTGCCCAGTGAGGCTGTGAATTCCCCCTCCCTGGAACTATTCAAGGCCAGGCTGGATGGTACTTTGAATAACCTGGTCTAGAGGGAAGTGTCCCTGCTTACAGCAGAGGCATTGGAACTAGATGATCTTAAAGGTCCCTTCCAACCCAAACCATTCTATGACTCTATGACTCAACAAGACCCGGACAGATTGAAGAGTTGGGTGGGAAGGAACATGATGAGGTTAAACAAGAGGAAGTGTAGAGTCTTGCATCTGGAGAGTAATAACCACATGCATCACTATAGGTTAGAGGATGACCTACTGGAAAGGAGCTCTGCAGAGAAGGACCTTGGAGCTTTGGTGGAAAGCAGGTTGACCATGAGCCAGCAGCGTGCCCTTCTGGCCAAAAAGACCAATGGTATCCTGGGGTGCATTAAAAAGAGCATGGTTGGTGGGTCAATGGAGGTGGATCTTTCCCTTCTACTCTGCCCTGGTGAGGCCACATTTAGAATACTGTGTCCAGTTCTGGATTCCCCACTTCAAAAAAGACAGAGATCTCCTAGAAGGAGTCCACCAGAGGGCCACAAAGACGATTAACAGCCTGGAGCATCTCTTCTGTGAGGAAAGGCTGAGTAACCTGGGTCTTTTCTGCCTGCAGAAAAGAAGACTGAAAGGGGATATGAATGTTGATAAATATCTAAGGGAGGTGAGAGACAAATGGATGAGGCCAGGCTCTTCTTTGTTGTGTGTAGCGATAGGACAAGGAGCAATGGCCTAAAACTGGAACACAGGAAGTTCTGTACTAAGATGTTGAAGAACTTTATGGTAAGAGTAACAAAGCACTGGAACAGATTGCTCAGAGAGGTTGTAGAGTCTCCTTGTATGGAGATATTCAAGACCCAGCTGGATGCCTACTTGTGTAACCTACTTTAGGGAACCTGCTTTAGTGGGGGAGGGATTGGACTCCATCATCTCTTGAGGTTCCTTCCAATCTGTGATTCTGTGAAATGATACACTACATTTCAACAGCCTTTCATGTTTGAATGTTATTGGTACATATCACTGAGACTAAATTTTTACATTTCTGAGGTACATCAGAAGTTATTTTAGGAAGAAGTTAAGCTATGACATTTTCAGGTATCATCAGGAAGATTACAATGAAATGTTAAAGAGAAGAACTATTCCCTCCAGACCAACAGATGCAGGAATGGCACATCCTCATCTCTCCATATGAAATTCTCCAAGTCCATCACAAGCCCTAAATCATACAACAGCAAACTTCAATTATTCCCCTGCTTCCAGTGTGCTAAAAATAAGACTGACATCATAAACCAATTTTAACTAATATTCTAAGGCTAAGCGCATGCCAGTGCCAGTAAATGAAATGTAAAATTAATTGTGCTGCAAAAGAGGAAAGCCTTATGAAAGAATTCACTGTAGTAGTAACCGGTGAGCACTTTGTATGCCCTCAAGCTTCACTGAAGTCATTATTACTTGTATGTCATGAGGGCTAGCTTCAAAAGTCTTTTTCAACATGATGTTCACAGTTTATTATCAGACAGGCACCAAACCAGCCAGGCAAAGCCTGGTGAAATTTCAGTGAAGTTGGCTTCTTCCAGGAAACAGCATTTGGCCTCACACTTGCAAAAGAGAAACTGCTTGTAACTGATGTTTTGACAGAAGACAAGATTGTCTACTTTAGAGAGACAAAAGGTATTTTCTGGAAGAAATACAAACAGTATGTTCTCAGCACCGGTGGTCATTAACAGAGTGCTGAAACTTTAACATGGAAGTAAACGGATCAGGGGAACTTGAGAGCTGGCACTGCATAGATCAGCCTTCTATACATCTTCAAATCATTACTGCTCACTTTCCTGACCAAAGCAGATTTGACAGCTGATACTAACACACTCCTAATGCAGCTGTGGATGGATGAGCTGGTTTCCATATGCAGCTTTATGCCTTAACTACAACACTGCCAGGCAGAAGAGGTCTTTCTTGGTTGGTGACTGTGCTAACAACCTGAGAGCAAGTAATGTCTGTAGGACAGCATAGTCAGGGAGGAAAAAGGCACCCGATCATTTTAAAATTAAAACAAACCAAGGAAAATGCTGAAGTCCATAGGAAAGGACACATTCACTCAGGCTCCTTTGTCTCTAAAAAGCTCTTTTTTCTCCCCTCAAAACAAATGTAGCTTAAGGAGGTTAATGAAGCAGTAAGGGAGGGCTGAATCTGCTGCACAACAGTTTTAGGACCAGAAGCTTGTTCCCTGCTCCCATAGGGCATGCAAAACTCAGGTCTGAATGAGTCACAGAATGGGCACGGCAGTTGTGGTACACAAATGGCCAATTAAACAAGCACACTGATGTCCACTGAAGGGAATGACAATTAGAAACCCAAGCTGTGTCCTAGGGACGAGATGAAGTGACAGTGAGGAGATGCAGCTGTTTGGAACTAAATGTGCAGAGCTGGGAGCACTCTGTATGTCTTGTCTGTGCTTTCTACCACAAAGATCTTGACTTTATACAAAGATATTGAGCACACTGTTTCCATTTCCATTTCCAAACATGCTAAATATATTGTTTTTACATTTTTATACATAAAACATAGTATTTAAACTTGCTGGGTTTTGGTCCTAACCTGTGGAGGGGAATACTACCTAATATACAGGAATGAAGATTAATGAATATTAGGAAAATGCTATGACCAGCTGTGCTGGAGGGAAGGAAGTGCTAACAGCCTTTTTTGAAACACTGCTCTTGCTACAAGGAGGTTACACTAAATGCATACAAACATAGAGGAGTTAGGAATGCAAAAGCAATAGTTTTCAGAGTGCCTGTGGCCACACTAAGACCACTTCTTCCTCCAAACCAGGAGAGCAACGACCTTGGTTCTTGCAAGGTCAAACCTATTGCGTGATGTTTACACACCTGTTTCTGCATATGCATCCACATTTGAAGAGCTGGTTCATAACACTGCACCACAGAACACCATCATCATACATAATTTAACATGGCCATGTGAAATTTAGTTTAATATGCAAAGCAAAGATCACAGCAAGTGATAAACATTTAATGTTAGCGGAGAAGGTGACACGCTACCATAAAATGAAAACATATAAAACAGTATTTGTTCTTCCTGTCATCCTCTGCTAGACAATATGATAACAAAATGACACACATGTACTTCCAACTTAATCTGGATACATAACAAAGCCTAAAATTTAAACTAACAGCCTGAAGGATTATGATCCAAGAATAGACTATGCCAAGAGAAAACAGAGAAATCTGATGATTACAGTTTTCAAAAGAATGATCCCTCAAATGCATCATGCCAAGAGTATAAATGTAACTGAATATCCATAGAACCTACAGGCACAATTTAAATAGAAACCAGTCTTTAAACAAAAGGAATTCCACCTGATCCAAAGATGGGTATGTTTTTCTTTAAAAGCAATTTTTGGTAGTTGTTTATTTT